>JACXGJ010008040.1:0-28446 GCA_016801105.1 Esox niger | reverse complement strand
TGTCACAAGGCTGGTAGTAGGAGGACACAGGCGCAGAGACGGAGTAGTAATAATCCATAGTCTTTATTAAAGCAAAAGAAACCAAACTGAAAGCAGCTTACCGTGACTTGGGTATAGGTTACAGAGCAACAACAAACCATAATGATCCACCCAGAGTGTGGACCAACATTCACCTAAATGTGTTCCCCAATTGGAGGCAACGATCTGCACCTGCCTCCAATTGGGGAGACCAAACTTAAATAGAGATGGCTAGAGGCATCTCTTTTTGTCCTGTCCTGACTATGGCCCCAGCTCAGTGCAGAGATGGCTAGGGGCATAGCCAGGACGTGACAGGGCGCCATATATTTATTTTCTACACATTTTGTCATGGGTCTGAGAAAACGTTGCAATTCTGTAATACATTTAATTCTCTTGTAATAATTTGACCATGGGGCAAATGGATATTTCTCTCCTTATAGAATGTGTTTTTTCTTTACTTCACTTTGACACATTTTACATTGGGGCTTAGTGAACATTTTGAAATGTTGTTCCAGAATGAGAATGACTAACAAAATCAATGGGAGTCACTTATGGTCAATGCATGGCTGTTTAGTATTCAGCCATGCTAGATTTAGATAGCTGGCAAGAATTATTATCAATTTAAACATTAATACATCAGAAGTTTGTTGAGTTCTTAAAAACATTTTAGGAGATTTGGGGGTACCATAGGGGCTGAGGACCCAAAGCAACCACTTTTGTCTTTTTATTCTGGAGCCATCCCTGTAATTCCTTTGTGAATGCTGCCTTTGCTCAACTTCTGCTGGTATTCTCCTCTGCTCAACGCCTTTCCAAACATCCCACCAGCTGCTCTGCACTTTTCTCTTCATCCTGGCCGTGGTAGCAGCCAGGGGTATCGTTGGAAGTACAAGCAGTAAAGCGGTATCAGTAACACCAGCGGTGGCAGTGGTCCTCCGCTGTTTTCAGATCTCTCTTTCTGATTAGTGGGGTGATGGATTGCCAGCACCTGACTCTTACAGCGGGGCTCCCCGACGTTCCCCCCTCACCAAGCCGCCCGTCCATCTCCCAGGTTCTTCTTACCCCGCAGGGGATGCAGCCAATCCCTCGGTCTCCCGGCATGGTGCCCACTCCCCTCGGCACTGCCACTCGCCGCCGGGGGCTTTTGGAGCGCGCAGCACTCCCCTGTCCCTATCAACCCCCAGTCTTCACCGCAGTTCCTTTGTAACAGGATAGGCAAGAGTCGCCTGCCTGCCTGCTGGGCCTCTCTCTGCGTGGGGGGGAGAGCAAGACTGACAGGCTAGTCCGTTAATTGGTGGGAGTCTGCAGGAGTGGGCCCGAGGAACTGTTGCTGATTAGTCCGTCGGGGAGAGATGAGCAGGACGGGAGTAGGGGGTAGACGTGTTCTTCGGCTTCACTTTTTTCGAAGCGCTTGGAAAACCGAGAAATTAAGTAGCATGATGGAGCATATGGAGAGATGTACTGGATAACTGCTAGCTCCGCTGGGGAATGAGAAATGCTGGAGCACAATGGCATGCTATCAACCAGTCCAAGAGAAGAGAAGGTAGAGATGCACAGTATGGTTTCTGCTACACTATGCTGATGTATGGACACAGTTATTCTGCTGTTTGTTTGAGTCAATGTGAATGAAGGCGAAATGCGGTTCGGAACCCACATAATGCAATTCAACGTGTTTTGATTCACGAGCTGGAGGACGAATCGCTCAGTAACACGGAATGCATGGAAACCAGCACAAAACAGAGAGGCAAAGGAAACTAGAGAAATGACTTCCAGTACATTCCTGGGCGTCACCGCGCTGGCTCATTGTCTCATGGCTCTAGGCCTCATTTCAAAGCTGCTGGATGCTTCCTTGATCTCTGCTGAACACTGTCTGGACCTCAGGCCACAACTCCTCCAAACATTTTGCACTACGAGGAAGTGGGAGATGTTCCATCATCCCGTGCCGCAGTCTTTCTCCCGTCATTTTCCACTGCCCCTTTAATTCCACATGCTTTCTTTTCCTACTTATCATCTTCCTCTATTACTTGCATTTCCACACATCTTCCTCTCCCTCTTGCCCTTATCTCTTTCAGCATTTACTTCCATTCATTCTCTCCTTTACCTACAATTGTGATTCTGGCCACTATCCGCCATTCTACTTTTTTATCGTCATCCTTCCTCATCCTCTTCAGCCGTGTCTCCTTCTGTGGTGGTAGTTTTTGTGAGCCGCTGTTTCGGCCTGTAATGCACCAGTCAACAAAGCTAAGCCAGTGTAATTGCCTGGCCTGGGATAATCCCTCTGCCCCACTGCTGCTTGGCTGCAGAGAAATACATGGTGCCGTGCCTCAGACCACAACACACATATGAGCTGCAGTACACACACAAACACACCCACACACACACACACAAACACACACGGATGGAGCGGTATGAACGGACAGACAATCATACCCACTTCCTCTAATGTGCCTACAGGCACACATGTGGTGCAAACCGGCAGTCACATTGTACCGTTTCCCCGAAGGAGCCGCGCCCCTTTGGGGAAACAACGGATTCACGGTCTCCAAGAGAGTGATGACAACAATTCGAATGTCATTCAATTTGACATAGGTTAGATTCTAATATGTTAGTTGTCAATCAAACAGGATGATGAATCAAGCGGGATCACTCCCTGTGGGTGATAGGACATTTCATGTGATGTCATCGTATCTGTCTTGAGCAGAGCATTTGTGGTAAGGTATTGACCAATGCCGGCCCCCTCTGGTGCCAAATATTTTCGTCATGACCTAATTCACAGATGAGTGTGTCTTTTGGGATGGACGCCGGCAAAATGTACCGTAATCTACACATAGAATTAGGGATTACCATGTGGACTTGTGCTTCAGTTTCCCCTCTGATACAACACAGGCTGCCCTGTCACGCTTTTCATTCATTCACCGAATTACCTAGTTATGTTTGTGTTTTGTTTTCATGCTCCAGGTCTCCACACTGGGAGTTGTAGCGAGTCCCAGAGGAGCTGTTTCACATCGTAAAAACAAACGGCGTGAATAAGGCACAGGAGGAGTGATCTGGGATTTGCTTGGACGGCCCGACTGGGTAGATAAAGTTACGGGCTGTTATGTTTTCGACGGTCTGAAGTGCTCCTGGTATCAGCAGGCAGCCTGGGGAGGATAAATAGGAGTATGTGTCCTTCTGGGCCACCGCCAACATCGGTTTACTGTCGTGCAATGTTGGCTTTCTAGACCCACCTGATCCAAAGGATGCTCAGTGACATCAGTAAGGAACAGAGGCAGTTATAGTTACTGTACATATTCACATGACACACCTTCTAACCATTTTAACTCGTTTTTTAGTTAGAGAAACGCTTGATGGCAATGTAGCTTTCTTAATAGGTGCGGGAAATGTGTCGGCAACAATAAAGACAGACTTGCATGGCTAAACGAATGCTAGGCAAGGTGCCTTTTAAGTAACGTGCTGGACAAATTAAATCCCATGGCAAATTAAAAACAGCCAAGGGAGTACTTAATATCCTGCAAATCGCCAGTTAAGTGCCAGTAGTATCGGATTTCTCCAACCATGAATGCATTTGGGAATCTGCCTAGCAACACAGGCATTATTCAGTACTGATGCCTAAGTAAAATATTCTGTGTGCACATTTAAACATACAATAAAGAATGTGTGATCAAATGTTATTTAGTTCTGTTCCTTAAGAAGCAACACTAATGTGTTACATACACAGTTTTCTCAATTAATATCTATACAATATCATGATTATGTATAAATATCTTGTTATTATCAAGTATGTTTTTCTGACGTGTAGTGTAGACACACACCCATACATTAGATTTAAAAAATGGATAGGATGATCCAATTGTCTTTCAAAGAACAGTTGTCACCCAATAAACGGTTGACTGATTGAAATGGCTCTCAAGAAAACCCTGTTTCTCTGCAAAGAGCCCTTTTGGAACCATTTCTTCTTAACACATTTAACATAACAAAATTGCAGACACTCTTATCCAGAGGGTTTTAAAGTAAGACTGTATACGTTTTCATATTTTTCCTGGGCTTACTTCTATTCCCAGAGAAAGTGTTACGATTCTCTGCTGGACACATAGACCTTTTGGTTTCTGGTGTGTGTGAGTAGATGTAGTACTTCTACAGTATAATGCATGAACTCTTGATGGATGTGAAGTCCATCGGGTTTAGCCCAACTCTCTGTTTGCCCTATTTCTGCCAAAACAAACACTGTGTCCTCTCTACAATAATACCTCCTTTTCTTTTCTTATCTTGTTATGTTTGTCTCTCTCAGCCTCAGTCACTTTATCTCTCCCTCTCTCCATCTCCCTCTCTGTACACACATATACAAGTATAATTACCAGGCAACTCGAGATAAGATGTAATCACGATACTTAGGTGCAGATATTATATTATTCTCACAAGTTTATATTGAATTGTGGTTTGATACTGTGGTTTTACTGCCATTCTGTTTTCCAGACATATTGCTCACCATATGTCTGCCGCAGAGGGACAATAGATGGCTTTGAGAGAGAGTAGTTTGATCAGTCATGGAAATAAAAGTACAGAAAACATATATTTCAAGAGAAGATGCTGAGTTGAATAACTAAATATGGAGTCTGGTTTGTTTCTTATGTGGTTATCCCAATATTGAAACTGGAAAACTGTTTGTTTTGGTAAAAAGGAAATTATGTGTTCCATCCTATCTGTCCTCTCTGTGGCAGACCATAATAATTACACCGTGGAGGTCATGCTCTCTCTGTCACTGACCCCTCAGTTGTCGCCATGGCACTTGGCCGAGGTCACCAGAGCGACGCTACCATTCCGTCACCTCGGTGTGTTCCGGTGCTTTGTCCCAGTGCCCTAGCGGTATCCCACTTGGCTTTGCCGCAACAATGATTAATTGTGGCTGTGTTGACAGAAGCAACTGCCTGCCTTCACCCTTTCATGGGGGGAAACACAAGGGCCTTGTTCTAATACGCTTATGGGCTTTCTTTGCTGGTCTCCATTTTATTTTTGACTAAATTCCCTCAGCTCTCTGTAACAGGCAACTCATGGACTACTACACTTATTTAACTTTCACAGGTTGCGTCCTTAAATTTTTATGTAAAGTTACTTTTACTGTTACTAAAATGTACAGTATATTCCGTGTGTTATATATGAATGTACAGTGTATATAAATATATAAATTGTCCTAAAAAGCTTGACAAGGGACTGGATACATTGATATACAAAAGACCTCAACCCTTAGTCTAACTGCAAGCTTGCGGATTAATACCTCACATTCACTGGAGTAATGGACTATAATTAGCATATAGAGTAGCTGTTCGTTCAGCATTGGCATGTCCTGGAACATTCTTTTAAGTGGTGGAAATGCTTCCATCAACAGAGCCGTACTCATAAAAACATTCCACTAATCGCAGTTTATCCAAGCCTTTCCTGCCCTCTGGGTGAATATGGAATATGACCAGCTAGTCCAACTCAATTGTGTTTCAAACTCTTTAGCCTGATGCACACTAGACAGAGCAGTACTGGTTCTGGTGTTTTCCTGCAACTGTATTGTTCCAGGGGTTATGTTACCAGGTCAGCCAAGTACAGCACAATTAAGGTCAGTTTTAATTATTTGATTAGTGAAAAAAGTGTTGCTAACTCATAGAAGGACCCAGTCCTCTCTACATCCATTTTGCAAAAGTCCCAAACCTGAGGGGTTGAAAATGATTGAGGGTGTATGGGATAATTTGATCCAATGACCCCTTGTAGTGAGTTTACGACAATGCAACTTCCATGAGCAAAGTGGAATCCCACCATGTTGTTTTTCAGCTTGCAAAGTGAACACCAAAGCTTAGATTTAAAGGGACATTTTAATCGTTTGTGTGTCCTGAAGCAATTTTTTTTCGATCCACATGCCAGCCTCTGGATGCCCCCATCAGAGTCTTGTAAACAAGACAATGGTGGGCACTGCAATCGAGTGCGTAGTGCAGATGGACTGGTTTGAGGTTCTCAGGGAAATTCTTTGTCTGTGTTATGACAGGTCCTTCATTTGTGTTCGCTTGCTACTGTTTGTTAGCTTCCTACTGTTTTGTAGCTTGCTACTTGTTAGCTTGGTAATGTAGCATGTTACTCTTTTTAAATGTTCTACGTTTTAGCTCGCTACTTTTTGTTAGCTTACCTTGACTCTCAACAAATGCCCTCCCCAAGGCTGCATGCTCAGCCTCATCCTATAGTTCCTCTTTATGTACAATTCCAGCATAAAGTATGTCGTGAACCGCCTCTCCTTCAACTTAAAAAACAAAGGAGCTGATAATGGACTTCAGGAAATGGAAGAGAAAACACGGTCCCTACCAATGTCAGAGGGTGGCTGTAGAAACGGTGAAATGCTTCAAGTTCCTCTGCATCAAGAAGAATAGAAATGATGGTCGATCCAAACCAACATAGTAGATAAGAAGGTGCAGTAGCGCCTCCTTAACCTCATGCAGCTGAAGAAATTCAGCTTGTTTCACAGGACCCTCACCCAGGTCTAAAGGTGTGCCATTGAGAGCATTCTCAGGCCGCATCACGGCCTGTACAGCATCAGCTGATTGTAAGCCCTTGGGCTACCATCTAGCAGACCACAAGGATACAGCAGCAGCTCTATCAAGACGGAAAAATTTGACACACTCTCCATGAACAGCCCCTCTTCACTCACACTCAAACACTGACATACACTCCCTCATTGTACATGAATTTATATACAAACACACACACACACACCCAGACGCATAGACATTAAATCTATGCCTCAGTATCCATGTGAGTTATCTTTTTGTATTTTTTTTTTCTTTATCTGACATGTATTATTGCCTTTTGTTTTAAAATTGGCTATACTAGCGTGACCTTTTATTTAACCAAGTTGCATTGTTGTAGTTGCCAAGAAACTACACTGTCACTACATGTTCAATAATGTTTGCTATAATATGTGTGTCTGATAAGACTTGGAAGAATTTTATACAGCTGTAGCTTTCAACCCGTAGTAATTTCCTTGAGTAACCTTAACAAAAGCAGCTATCATGGGCAGGTTTGTCTTGGAAAACGAGATTCTGTGCGATCTCAAATCCAGTCTCAGGAAAGTAGAATTGAATACGTGACGCTGGAAACCTGTTCATTGTGTTTTTCATTCTCAAAGCCTGTCGGCAAAAGATATCCACTGAGATATCGGTAGGGGAAAGAACCTGATTAAATAAAGGCTCCTCTCTGCATCTGTTTGTAGGCGTTCCCTCAGGCCCCCGGAACGTGATCTCCGTCGTGAACGAAACATCCGTGATCCTAGAGTGGCATGCGCCCCGCGAAACGGGCGGCCGTGACGACGTGGTCTACAACATTGTGTGCAAGAAGTGCCGGGCGGACCGCCGCACCTGCTCCCACTGTGACGACAACGTGGAGTTTGTGCCACGCCAGCTGGGCCTAACCGAGACCAGAGTGTTCATCAGTAACCTGTGGGCCCATACTTTGTACAGCTTTGAGATCCAGGCAGTCAACGGGGTGACCAACAAGAGCCCGTATCCAGCCCAGCACGTCTCCATAGACATCACCACCAACCAGGCCGGTAAGAATGAGCGATTGCACTCTTTCTTGGAGGGAATGAGGGTGAGAGTTACAATAGGTGAGGTGGATGACGGTGATCACGAAAACGCATGTCTTTGGAAGACTGTGGATTTCACCTGGTTTCTTGTGTGCCATCACGTGAAATTCCCATTAGATTACATGGGGTCGGATGAAATCAGTTTGGCCCCACTGCTGTCAGTCATCATCCTCATCATCCTCATTTTGTAGTTGCCTCTCACGTCTGGTTAGCATCAAGGATTTCTAAGTGTTTTAATGACGCTGGAAACATTCCACATTGCTCAGCACCAGTAAACGAATCACATCTTCTGCATTTGGGACTCCCGGCCTGTTGTATAACACGCTGTGCTGAGAGTGCTGGAGATATGTCGCTGTTCCTCAGTGTGAATAATTACTGGGGGGAGTCACAGCTGACTCTACAAGAGAACTCACAAAGTGGAATATTGAAACTGGCTCTCTTCACTCGTTTTCTCGCCCTATTTTCTTGTATCAAAGCACAGGCCTGCTAGATAATTGAGTGTGTTGAGGGGTTGAGGGATTTTTCTCTTTGAAAAGATTGTGTTCAACCACCACCCACCCTCCCCCCACCCCCAACATACACAGCCGAAGACATGGCTTGTTAGGATCCATGGCGGTACCAGCACATCCAATCCTCTGCCCTACTTCTGCACCCTTTGTAGTTTCCCGATTTTATTTACTCATCAAACCCTTTGATACAGGAAAAAAAGAGAACACGCTAATGTTACTGTTTGCCACACTAACAAACATTACTTACAAGTTTGATAAAAGCCTATTGTAAAGAAATCTTCCTTTCGCAAAAAGTAAATATGTTTTTTTATTGGAACAATCTTTCTATTCTTTCTACTGAATGTAAAGTTGGTCTTGTGAGTTGAATACTTTTTTTTAGTGAGTAGGAACAGATCTTAAGATAGAAAATATGCTAACATTTTAGTTTTTTTCATTTATATCCTTTGTCTTTCATGTAAAAGCTGAAAAGGCACTACTTTCCTTGCCATATCTCTTCACGGCAGAATAAGAACAAGCTATAACACTTTAGCCTACAGCACTGAGGAAATATTGACCACATTGATGCCAAAAAAGACCAAACTGTCTTATTTAACCCTGAGTGGAATACCAGAGGTGTTTTTTTTCACATTATGCATTTGCCAATAAACGGATTAGAACAGATTTGAACATAACTGATTCAATAGGAAATGCTAGTTTTTGTTGTTCATTGCAAATATACATTTAAATGTGGACTATTGGAAAACATGCCCAGCCAGTTTCTTTGCTTTTCACTGTCTTTGGCAGCAATATTCTAGCAGCTAGAACAAGCAGTTAGACAAGAAGGAGTCAGTGTTTAGTACTGCATAATGACTATGCAGATGACTCCTCTATCCAAGACATTAGGCCGTGATTAAGGCAGCCTGAACCAAGTTGTGGAGTTGGACAGAAGCCTTCGAATTTCTCTTTTACGCTCACTCTCTCTTTCTCTTTTCAGAAGTCTTCTGCTCGAAGGCCATTGACTTTCTCTCCAATTTCCTTGCTTTCCCTTTTTTCCCTCCAGTTTGTCCTTTCACTTGCATCTCTCTCTCTCTCTCTCTCTCTCTCTGGCCTTGTGCTGGAATGTGAATTCAGCCACTGGAAATGACAGCTTTGGGATATTTTGTCTGCCTGGTCTTTTCCAACAGTGTTCTTCATGCTCCCATGGAGTTCCATCATGAACATAGTGGCACTTATCAAGGGACCTCGAGCGCGAAGCATTGACCAAGTGGAAAATTTAAATGAGACCCATTTCATTTTTCTGTGTCTGTTCATATGAGAGACCTCAGAGTGTCTGCTAATGGAATGAGGTGGTGTTCATCCATACATTTGTTTTTGAGTCGTCAATGTTTGCCATTTTACAGTTTGGTACAGTAAACTTTCTTGTGTAATCAATAGTGAAAACATGAGTACTGTATGGTTGAACGTGGCCCATTGGAAATTTCAGGACACCTGCCTAACTAGTTACACAGATTTTTACACACAAAACATTCTCAAAGTAAACAACCTCCTCAGTCTCTGTATTGGAAAGTACAGCATTTGATCACAATTACATCAGAGACAATTCTGTCTTCGTTCACAGTTTCTCTGCGGATCGAAAGATTGCCTAGTACGGAGCTGTCCCTCTCACACACTCGCTCATGGCCTTGTGAGTTCTGGTGACATTGAAGGAGAGGGAAAGGGGGAAATAAATAGCTTTGATTATCAGGGTTGTCTAATGGCTTTTCACTGTCCTCCTTTTGACAGGCAAAATAGGTCCTACTGGACAGATAGACATAAATGTGCATTGTCTGAGCCCTACTCTGCGTAATGAGGTGACTGGCTGTAATCGTCTCTGGCTATGTTTAGCCCTGAGGGACAGTGCTGTTTCCGACAGGTTTTTCAATGGCAGGCAAGCCAGGCGTGGATTTGGCTGTCAGGACGGAGACAGAAGGAAGGAAATGTCGTAGGGTAATTTAAGAAGAAAACTTAGTAGAATACTGTCTTTGGAAAGTGATTTTTAGGCAAATGTAACACACCATGGACTGAATTGTTAAACAGTTCAGAATGACACCAACATTTCATGGGCATTTAACTAAGTATTTAAGTATGCATATATTGGTGACTGAATACAGAAACTTCCAGAGGCAGCCAGCAGGAGGACCATGCTGCTTTTGATGCAGCAGGAAGAGGAGGAAGACAGCTAGAAGAAAAAGGGTGAAGAGGCCACTGATACTACAGTCGCCCACGCCCATTCCTCTCAAACCGCCAACGGAAGACTGGGACAGATACAATGCTGCCACCCCTGGAGAGTGATTTGTCTGTCAGTTTTGATTTTCCCCTCTCCTTGTCCCCTGCAACTTCTTTTGTTAATAAAATGCTCCCCCGGGCCCGGACTACTTGTCCTGTGTTTGTTCTTGGTGTATTTGAGAGAGGAACAGAAGGATAAAAATGAAGAGACCACTGCAAATTGAGCGCTTCTGTTGTTCCCTCAAAAATGTCATCTTACATTTTTTTGGAAAGGAAAGAAAAAATTGCAGTGGTCTCTTCATTTTTTCCAGGGCTGTATATAACATTGTAGAAATTTGGAGCCACCTAGACAAATGTTACAAAAGACTGCCTGCTGTCATTGAGTCTAAAGGGGGCAATACACAGTATTAAGAACTAAGGGACTTTCGAACAGTGGTCAGTAAATTTTTTCTTTGTTGCCATGTTATGTTTTAATGATTGTTCCATTCTGTTCTGACCTACAGTTGAATGTGAATCCCGTAAGATATAAAAGACATCTGTTTTGCCTGCTCACTCGTATTTTCTTTACACATCTGACATATATTACCAATTCTCCTAGGGTATGCAAACTTTTTAGCACAACTGTGTATATAAAAACCCTACACACTCCTGTTAAAATACCAAAAAAGATAAATCATGTCAGAACTTTTTACACCTTTAATGTGACCCATAACGTGAACAATTCAATTGAAAAACAAACTGAAATCTTTGAGGTGAAAAAAAAAAAACTCACAATAACCTGGTTGCACACCCTCTTATAACTGGGGATGTGGCTGTGTTCAGAATTTACCAATCACATTCAAACTCATGTTAAATAGAAGTAATATTTTATATACTGCTATAAATATACTACTTTCTTTAATATTGTATGTACAGTAAATATCACAATACCTCATGCAATTTACAACCTCATACATTTTTGGGGACACTCGATGACTAAATATTTAGATTTCAAGTACCTTAGGACCAGACATACGCATAAGCCTTTTTTATCATGTATCTTGTGCTACTATACAGATTTCCAAAATGTCAGTTTATGTGTATTTTATGTATATTTAGGGAAAATTTGAAAATAATATTAAAGGACAAAATAATCACAATCTATCTTGAAAACATTCCATTAAAATGTGGTGCCAGGCATCCTATGTCTTTGTGTGTCTGGTGCATAAGCTCAAACAACATTAAAATTTAATTCACCGTTTGTCATAAAATGGGTTACCTTTCTCTATACAACGCCCTGGTTTAGTTATCATCCTTCATCTCATTATAATCATAAGCGGCCATTTTCCATTTGTCTTGTTTTTCAGGGAGAACATTATGCTTTAATTCAT
The DNA here is from genome assembly GCA_016801105.1 of Esox niger. Taxonomy (NCBI): domain Eukaryota; kingdom Metazoa; phylum Chordata; class Actinopteri; order Esociformes; family Esocidae; genus Esox; species Esox niger. The sequence continues at coordinate 16,696 of JACXGJ010008040.1, read as the reverse complement.
TTTGGAGCACAATGCGTGCAAGGCTGGCGGTTGTGTGGTAAATGCTAAATGCCCATTAGCGGGTTCGTCATGACAGTCAATGACCATAGGATGGAATAATGTTGATTAAATGTATGCAGTTTTCTTTTTAATCCCAAAAAGTGACACAAATGATCAGATGTAACATTGCCCTGATCAAGAGCCACGGTCCTCTTCCTGTATTCCTCTTACGCGCCATCGCTCCATTCCAATCAAACTACTGAATAACATCACTAACTTTTTCTTTACCTCTGCGTGACAGGCACAATTTTATTCCTATATTAGATATATATACGTGCCAACTATCAAAGCAGGTCCTCTACCTAAACACAATTTTTTCCCATTTCACAGCATTGCAAATGTTTTTAATAGTATAAAAATTCCCAAAGAAACACAAACATTTCTTTTTTTTGCCTTCTTCGGGCATTTGGAAGTAAGGGAAACCCAGACGCTATATGAAGGCAGTCTGCGGCTTGGCAGGATTCTAGATAGTCCTCACAAATGCGGTCAGGTCCAAATCCAAACATCCCAAGCATTTCAAAGGGATTTTGTGAACAAAACCATGTTTCCCTACTCATTAGGCTTTGTTTTTTCAAGCTTTGAGTGCCTTGAGTATTTCCATATGTTTTTGGTGTACATGGGTTATTGGTGTTAAAGGAAAAAAGAGACACAATCACAGTTCTTAAGGTGCATGCAAAACTGTTAAAATAGTTTTTTTTACATGTGACTCCCTTGTATTTTTGCTTTTACAAATATTTTCGTCAATTACATTTTAAGAAGACAGGAAATGGTGTTATTAATTGTGTGTTTTTTGTTGTTTTTACCTTTAATTGACAACAAACCATAAGACAGAATAAAGACGAAAAAGTACAGACGTTCTCCAAAAAATGCATACAAATATTATTGAGTACATATGTACTCTAAGCTTTCTTCACAGACTGAAATGGGGAAAAAGTATTAAAATAATCCCAAATTTGAGACTCGGTAGATGTCGGCTTGACGTGTCGTATAGACTAGATGGACATACAGTATTTTGTATGACGTAGGGCACATTGATGTAGCCATCAAGCATAGATGCCCTTTGTATTTTTTACATTCAGATTAATTTGTTTATGTACTTTTCTATGTTTTGCTATTGGTTAATAAATGAATTACCTTTTTTTTTCAGTTGGTCAGAATAGGAATACCATATAATGTGGAACTTGATTATTTCTACACGGGCTGTTGCTTTGCTCACTGCCTCCTTTCATAGTACTTTCCTGAATGTATGAGAGCATGGAGATGTTGAGTTTCCAACCATTTCATCACGCTCCACTCCTCTCCGGGCCTGGCTCAGAGTGTCATTTTGTTTCGTTTGATGCCAGTGTCTCATAAATGTTATAGCTTGTCCCTCGAACCCTGAAACTGGCGGCTGGCTGGAGGTGATCCATTTGAGAATGGTTCTGAATGCTGCTGAGCTTCTCAAACCACATGATGTCTTCATCTGACTTCTGAAGAACGACAGAGAAAAAAAGGAAATGTGTAAACCGAAAGACAAGCTCTGCTTTCTTTATTACTTTCAGCCTTAGCCACTAAATCTCTCTTCGGGCTAGAGAACAGCATGTGATTGTGACAAAGATCCAAGCAACCCCATCAACGATAATCCCACGTCTACATTTCATGAGGGGTGTCGCTACTGGCATCACCGGACTGATTAGGGAAAAAAATATTCCTTTGCTGGCTGAAAGAAACACAGAACAGAGTAGTAAAAACAGACTAGTACAAAAAAGACTTCTGCACCTTATGCAAGAGGAAAATGCACCAGTATAGAACAGACTAATAAAGGACAGACTAGAACTGGATACAATAATATAGAATACACAAGTGCAGAAAAGGCCAGGGCAGTTAAGGCTAATGCAAAACGGACTAGAGTAGAAAAAAACGGACTGGTGCAGAAGAGAACTGGACAAAATGGCACAAAACAGAGCTGACAAGAACACTGGAGGAGGGAAGCTTCTGTATGAACTGCAAGGTCATTTCCATGTAGTCACGATTCAGCAGCCGCTGCACTGCTAATGGCCAGGCAATGGTCAACCATAATGCCTAGAGAGAGAAGATTGGGGGTTGGGGGGAAGAGGGGGAAGTGAAGGGGAGAGAGACTGTGAGAACCTGTTACCCCTCTTGAATGGAACAAATGCTTCTATTGGCTGACTGCGAGAAGGCCTCAGACTTAAAGGGGTATGACGCACAATAATATTGTTCTTTTTAGATATGACCCGCTGGTCAGCTGACCAATTACTGGGACATTTTACTTATCAATCGTCTACCTGTGAATCATTCGAGCACAATGGAAATTCCCAGATTGAAATTGAGAAATGAATGCGTAGTGGAATGTGAGTTTGAGGAATGTGAAATTAAGCTTATCCCTGGAAAATCACAATAAAGGAGTCAGTATGGGGTTTCCCTAAATTATTTTCTCTGGGATTGAAGAAAATTTGCAATTGTTTTCTTTGTGTAATAGATGAGTAATATGCATGTTATGATGCTGTGCTCCAGTGTAAAGAGTCAAAGGTGTAGTACAATTCAAAGAGTAATAGAGGTATTGTAATGGCTCTATGCTACACTGTAATGTGTCACAGATTTTTTGACTGCCCTAGACTACAGTATAAAGAGCCATAGATGTGTTCTGACTGCCCTGGGCTACAGCATAAAGAGCCCTAGATTGTTTGGGCTATGCTACATTGTTAAGAATCATATATGAGTTGATGGCCTTTTGCTCCTGTGTAAAGTTTCATAGATGTTATGACGGCCCTGTTCTAGAGGGTAACAAGTCGTAGATGTGTTGTGATGGGCCTATGCTACACTGTAAAGAGTCATAGATGTGTTATGATAGCCATATGTAACACTGCAAAAGTCACAGATGTGTTGACTTCCATATATGTGTCAATGGCCCAGTTCTACAGTGTAAAGAATGTTAGATGTTCTGATGGCCTAGTTATACAGTGTAAAGAGACATTTGTGTTGATGGCCCAGTTCTACATTGTAACACATTGTAGATGTGTTGTGATTGACTTATGCTACACTATAAAGAGTCATAGATATATTGTGATCAGTGTTGGGGATTGTTACTTTTAAAAGTTTACAGTTTAAAAAAATTCCAGTTAGTATTTGCAGTGCCCATTAAATAACTACACTGCTCAAAATATTAAGGGAACACGCAATCACAGAATAACACAGTTAACTTTCAGGGATATAAATCTGCCCAATTGGGAAGCATAAGCGATAATGAATCAATATCACCTGTTTTGATGCAAATGAAAGTGACAACAGGTGCACTGGAGAGGCAACAGCAAGACAACCCCCAAAAGGGGATGATTGTGGAGATGGAGGCCACAGACAATTGGTCACTTCTTATCCGTCCTGACTGATAATTCTGTAGATTGGCTAGTATCCTTGTCACTACTCGTATAACGAGGTGGTACCTGCAGCACATTCAGGTTGCACAGGTAGTCCAGCTTCTCCAAGATGGCACATCTATACATGCTGCCTCAATATGGTTTGCTATTCATGCTGCCTCAAGAGCATGGAGGAGATATCTGTTCCTTTGTGTGAGGAGGAACAGGAGGAGCACAGCCAGAATCCTACAAAATGACCTCCAGGTGTGCAACTGGTGTGCATGTGCCTGACCAAATTGTCAGAAACAGACTCCATGAGGGTGGCATGAGGGCCCGCCATCCTCTAGTGGGACCTGTGTTCACAGCTCAGCACTGTGCAGCACGATTGGCATTCGCCAGAAAACACCTGAATTGGCAGGTCCATCATTGGTGCACCGTTTTCTTCACAGATGAGAGCATGTTCACACCGAGCACGTGACAAATGTGGTGAACGTTGCGCTGCCTGCGTCATCATCCAGCATGACCGTTTTAGCGATGGGTCAGTGATGGTCAGGGGAGGCATATCCTTTAAGGGTTGCACAGACCTCCACATGCTAGCCAACGTTACCCTGACTGCTGGTAGGTATCTGAATAAAATCCTAACAACTATCATCAGATGTTATGCTTGTGCACTGGGCCCAGGGTTCCTCCTGGTGCAGGAAAAAGCTCTACCTCATGTGGCCAGAGTTTGTTTGCAGTTCCTGGATGACGAATGCATTGATGCCGTTGACTGGCCCTCACGTTCCCCTGACCTCAGTCCAATTGAGGACCTCTGGGTCATTATGTATCAGTGCATCGGATGTTGCCAAGTAGCGCCACAGACAGTCCAGTAGCTCACTGATGCCTAAATCCAGGTCTGGGTGGAGATCCCCCAGGACACCATCTGTCATCTCATCAGGAACATGCCCAGACATTGCTGGTAGTGCATACAGGCATGTGTGGGACATACACACTACTGAGCTACATTATGAGTTCCCATGATGAAATGTATGTAAGATAGAACAGCCTGTGATTTCACTTATTTACTTTGATTTTCTGTGTGAATTTGAATCCAGCCCTTAGGTGGCGATTTTGGTTTGCATTGACCGTTGTTACATCATTTTGTTCTCAAAGAATTACACATTGTACAGCAAATATTTTGATCTTTAATATATTTAATTCATTGAGACCCAATGATTTAAGTTTTTCCTTAATTTTTTGAGCAGTGTAGTTACATTACTTAGTTACTTGCTTTAGAATGAATCTATATTCACATGTTGGTCACTTATAATGGGTTATCTTGTTATTTCAGAGTCAGGCATTTAATAGTTAGTTGCCAGCATATAACATTATCAATCATTAATCATTATTCAGCTTAAGTGATCGGTCCTATCATCTCAAGTAATCATGTCCCAGAATCAGAAACAATATTTGCATTTGGTTCTTTAATAAAGAATATCTTAAAAATCTGTAATGTCTATGGCAAGTGCCTAGATATTTTGGGCCTGCTTTGCTGAACATCATATATGTACATATTTCAATACTAGATAGATCTATTGCAGTGAACAATGAAGAACAAAAATACAGCTGTAGTATTGTACACTATTATACATACAGTTATGATTACATAACCAAACATAAATTGTGAAATTTTGGCATTGATTTAAAAGAATTACTGATCATGCAAGAAAATATGAGGATTTCTTGATACCACGCCAATGTTAGGTAAGTCAAGAAACATTTCCACTGAAAATAATTGTTCGGAATACAAAGAAAAACCCATAGGTAACCTCAGGAGAAAAACAGGCTGCTCTGGAAAAAGACTGCGTGGTAGTTTCAAGGAACACAATACAATGATACAAGAACAAAAATGAGCTGCATGGTCCTGTTGCCAAAAAGAAGTCTTTACTGCGTCAATGCCACATAAAAGCCCGGTTACAATATGCCTGACAACTCCTTGACACGCCTCACAGTCTCTGGCACACTGTGCTTTGGAGTGGCGAGACCAAAATCGAGCTTTATGGTCAAAACCATAAGCACAATCTTTGTAGAGGGGTTAACAAGGCCTATAGTGAACAGAATACCATCCCCACTGTGAAGCATAGTCATGGCTCACTGATGTTGTGGAGGTGTGTGAGCTCTAAAGTGATGGGGAATCTTGCTCAAATGGATGGCGATATGAATGCCGCATGTTATCAGAAAATACTGGCAAAATATTTTCTATTTTTCTGCATGAAAGCTGCGCATGGGACGTTCTTGGATTTTCCAGCACAACAATGACGCTAACCCCAAGGCCAAGTTGACCCTCCAGTGGTTACAGCAGAAAAAGTTAAAGCTTCTGGAGTGGCAATCATAGTCTCCTGACCGTAATATCATCAGTCCAGTCTGGGGGCGATCTCAAACATGCGGTTCATGCAAGACGATCAACGACTTTGCATGACCTGGAGATATTTTGCGAGGAGGAATCGGCAGCTATACCACCTGCAAGAATTTGGGGCCTCATAGACAACTATTACCAAAGACTGCATACTATAATTGATCTTGAAGGGGGCAATACACAGAATTAATAACTAAGGGTTTGCAGATTTTTTACAGGGGTCAGTTAATTTTTTGCCGGACCACGTAAGTAAAGCCGACTAAGATGAGCAAATGTTACTGAATGACTGACTACCCCTTGTTAAATAGCGTAGTGGTTGGCGAGGCGGACAGGCAAACTATAGGTCATGTCTTCGGATCATCTCCCAGGCAAAGCCAAGTACACATGAATTATTCTGTATAAACTAAAACTTTGCTGGCTAAAACCTTCAGTATTATAGTATGTCTGAAATAAAACAGTTTAAAGTTATATTGCGCCGGTTTCTGGTGGATTTTATAAGTACGCATCCATGTATTCGTTTTGGGTCAGGATAGAAACACATTTGCTGGCTACAATATACATCATTTATGTTATAGTAAACCCTATCTTAAAGTCTTTACAGTTATGTTGGGACGTTTTCTAGCATTAAAAAGTCCATCTTCAGTCTCGCTAGCAATTGTTCAAGTCTTATGAATATTCCTAGGAAGATAGTAGATACTAGTAAGCCTATTTCTGGCTATTTGTGTGCCCTTCTCTTATGACCTACCGACCTACACATCTCATACGTGTTTTCGGTCTAGGAAAAAGTGGTATTGGTGCATCCCTATTTGCGATCAACTTTGGTTGTCTGACAGGCAAGAGATTCCACCGAAACATAACAGAAATCCAGGTGATCGGTTATAGGCGAGGGTAATAATGACATAGTCGAAATACTAAAGTCCTTTCCAAACTTGAATCGGCATTCTGAACTGCACGAGTATCAATTTGAAATTAATCAAGGCTAGGCGTGTAGCTCTGGTAGGTGTATCATGAACGTTAACTACGAGAGCTGGTGCTGACATCGTTGCATCCTTTGCTACTTGCTAATGAAGAAAAGGAATTCTACATAAAGCTAAGTTTGTTGCACTGAGTGAAATTGAGTAATGTGTTATTTATAAAAAAATTAACTTGAAATTGAATACTTAAATAACTAAAGCATTACATTACACGTTACCGTTAAAAAGTAGTCTAATACAATGTGTTACTTTGTAATGTGTTACCCCCAACACTGGTTGTGATAGCCCTATGCTACACCGTAAAAAGTCAGTAATGTGTTGAGTGCCCAGTTCTACTGTATAAAGAGTCATATACAGTTAAATCTGTAAATATTTTGACATTGACGCAATTTTCATAATTTTGGCTCTTTATGCCACCACAATAGAACTGAAATGAATGCTGCAGCTTTCTTCGGTTGTTGTTTGTTTGTGGTTCTTTTTGCCTTATGTTTTGTCTTCAGCAAGTGGAATGCATACTCAATCGGGTTTAGCTAAATTTGGCTAAATCTGAGGAGACAGTATATTCAAATATGCTTCAGCTGCTTCGGTCATATCATTAATAAACACTAATGACCCAGTGCCATTGAAAGCTATGCGCCATGCCATCACACTGCCTCCACCGTGTTTTACAGATGATGTGGTATGCTTCAGGTCATGAGCTGTTCCAAGCCCTCTCCAGACTTTTCTCTTCCCATAATTCTGGTACCAGTTGATCTTAGTTTCATCTGTCCAAAGAATGACTTTCCATAACTGGGCTGGCTTAGACTTTGCCAAAAAAAAACATCTCAAAAAGACAGCCCAGTTATGTTTTTTTTTGGCAAAGTCTAATCAGGCCTTTATATTCTTTCTATTCTTAAGGCTTATCAATGGTTTGCACCCTGTGATGAACCCTCTGTATTTGCTCTCGTGAAGTCTTCTCTTTATTTACTTGGAAAATGATATGCCTGCCTCCTGGAGTGTGTTCTTTGCTTGGTTGGATGTTGTGAAGGAGTTTTTCTTTGCCATGGAAAAGATCCTACGATCATCCACCACTGTTGTCTTCCATGGACGTCCAGGCCGTTTTGTGTTGCAGAGCTCACCAGTGCATTCTTTTTTCTCTGAATGTACCAAACTTTTGATTTGACCACTCCTAATGTTCCTGCTTTTTGTCTGATGGATTTTTATTTTTGCAACCTAAAGAAGATCTGTTTCACTTCCATTGAGAGCTCCCTTGACAGCATGTTATGGGTTCACAGCAACAACTCCTAAATACGAATGCCACACCTGGAATCAACTGCAGACGTTTTTGCCTACTTAATTGATGAAGAATTAACATTGGAATAGCCCACACCTGTCAATTAAATAGCTTTTGAGTTAATTGTCCAAATACTGTTGGTACCTTATATAAGAGGAGGCTACATTAAAGAGCATTAAATAGCTTTAATTCCTAAACCCTTCCTCCAGTTTGTATGTGAATTCCTAAAAACATGAGCTGAGAAACTGCACTTTAAGCCCATATTCATTATTTAACTGTAACTTGAACATATTTTGGTAAACAGCTAAAATAACAAAACTTGTGTCAGTGTTCAATTATTTTCAGGCCTAACTGTATGTGTTGTTGGCCCTTTCCTGCAAGGTCAAGAGTCGTAGATGTGTTGATGTCCCAGTTCTACAGCGTAAAGCATCATATGTGGTGATGGCACAATTCTGCTGTGTGGAGAGTCTGAGATGAGTTGACGGCTCTGATATGTTGCATTGACTAGAAATAGTTGTAGATATATTGTCATAGCCGTAGATGTTGTGATAGCCTTGTGTTGTAGTAGCAGTTTGCAGATACCCTACAGCCTTGCCTTCTCCCTCTCACTGGGTAGTGGCACTGGGAGAGTCGACATTGATGGATTTTAAGCCAAGCGCTGCATTAAAACGTGGGGGCATCCAGTTGGGCCGGACAGAAGTGGAACAGAGGAGTAGTGGAAGTAGGGAGTGATGAAGGAAGGAGCGAGCGACTGCAGGGCTCAGCCACCCATCTCTGCCAGTGCCAGTGTTCTCTGGGGAGGGTAGGGGGCGTTTTTTGAGAAGGTGGCTTGGCTCCAGCACACTCGAACCTTGACCTCCAGCCAGGTACCAACAGACCCTGGCATGAACACGGGCGTACTGCAAACAAGGTGCTATCATGCATCTGTCTTTGCCAGCGCAGATGCAAACAAACACACAACCCCCCCAAACACTCCACATACACCCACACACACACACACACACAAGCTTTACTAAAAGAACTTGGCAAATTATATTATACATGAGAAGTGCTACTGTCATTTCAGTGGTGGTTGCAGATGCATGTTTTAATGGGTGTGTAAAACAAGGTAGCTTGCACTGTGACCATTCAACCGTAGAGCGGGAGAGATGCCCAGCATCGGTGAAAATTGGCCCAAACTGCATCTGTCATACTGAATGCCCGAGTCTGCGTCTCAGCTTGAGCTCCGTCTGCTGTATAGAAAATATAGAGCTCCGTCTGCCGCTTTCGACCAGTTCTGTACTGGGTGTTGTTCAAATGCAATGTAGCACCGAATAAACGGAATAGGGTGAACCGGCCCTTGGACTGGTGTTGGGTTCTGAAGCTCTGTCCCTGCTGTCCCCCATTCCCGGAGCTCAGAATGCAGGAAGGGCTGTGGCGGCTGCCCCCTGGGATGCCCGCTAACGGTTCTGTCTTGTACCCCAGGCTGGTAATTGATAATTCAGCTCAGCAGAGCTGTGGGCACCAGAGCGCGAGGTAGCCACCGAGGAGGCTTAAACGCGCCAAGGTGAGAACTCAGTGAGGGCGCGTTCGCCGAAATAGGAGAGGGGAGGAATTATCGCAGCTGGAGCATGAAGAGAAAGTTTTGGTGTGTTTAAAAACAACAACAAAAAAACTGTTGGGTTGGGATATGGCTCTGTGGGTGTTGGTTCCTGGAATATGCTGGTGGATGGGTTTACCTCCGTGACAAATCCGCCACCGATGTCTGTCTCTATGCTGGGGGCTTAGAACACACAAGCCTACATCGCCAACATTTCTGGAATCTGATATAGTACAAAAATAAAAAACGAATAAACAGAGACTAGAAAAAGCATTCATTTCCCTTTGTACTAAAGGCAATGCATTTATCCTGTCCAATGGCTACACCCTAGCCCTAGCCACCTCTGCCCCACCCACCCCAGCCTCGAAAGACAGGAATGAGAAATGATGATTGACGGATAATAGCACTGAAGACAAAAGGAAATGAGCGAGATATTGCCAGCGTGGAGGGTTAATAATTTACAGCCCATATATGTGAACTTAGGTGTGCCTCATCTGAACGGTGGAACGAGTAAGAGTAAGAATTTCTTCATGCTCTGGCCAAAACCATCACAAAGAGCTTCCATGGAGTTTAATTCCAGAGGGCAGTCTTTTATCAGGGAAGGCATTTAACTATTAATTTGGTCCTGGTCTGTGTGTCCAATTAAGTCAGGATTTTATTCTGATAGAGTGCAGATCGTTACCTTACTGGGCTGGAGACAGACATGTAGAGAATATCAGGATCTTGAGAATTTTGTAATTACATTGTTATTAGTTTTTTAGGTAACTGAAGATATAGAACATCCCAGATAGAGCCAATTTAGCAGTTTTTTTCCCCGTACAGAATGTTTCTTAAAATCGCTTTGTTTCCTTTCTCCTGTTTGCAGCCCCCTCAATTGTACCCATCATGCACCAGGTGAGCTCCACCATGAAGAGCTTCACGTTGTCATGGCCACAGCCTGAGCAACCCAATGGAATCATATTGGACTATGAGCTGCGGTACTATGAAAAGGTGAGAAGTGTGCGTGTGTACGTGCATGCATCTGTGTGTGTGTGTGTGTGTGTGTGTGTGTGTGTGTGTTTGCGGGCGTGTTTTTCAGTGCGTGCCCCTGTGAGTATAAACACATGAGCATGTTCATCTTCTTGTAGAACTGTGCAAGTATCGACTTAATAGGAAACCAAGAGAAGCTTCTCTTCTGTTCCGGAGTGAAACCTCCAAACCCCCTGGGCTGATAATGTCGTCTCAGTTCCACCGCCCCCATTCCATCTCTCCTTCTCACTGTTCTTTAGTTTCCTTGCCTTCCCTTGCCGTCTGATGAAGTGAATACCTTGACCCGCGCTCCATTCCCGCTCCCCATTCCCACTGCGGTAATGCTATGCGTCTGGTGGGGTTAGCATCGACCCGTCTGCCACCGTCTGCTCCTGTACAATAGCACCTGCTTTCAATAAGCTACAAGGCTGCCCAGAAAGGCTAGCAGGCAGTATTGACCTGTAGGCTTTTCCCAAGGCCTCGGCCATACAGACATAATGATATAAAACCCGGAGCAGAGTAGAGGGTAGAAGAAAGCCTTTGTTGGAGACGTTGTTTATACGCTTTGGTTGGTCGATACAGATATCGCATCTTAATGTGTTCCACGGATCACAGGAGAAATGCAGGCAATTTCAAAATTGTACCGTTATTTGAGGTTTTAAGAGGTTCAGAAGTTTGTAATTTCACTTGCGAATGGATTTTCTCTTTATAAGTGCATGAACCCTTAAACATCTGTGAATTGATGCTTTAACATCATTTTGCGGCTGTAACAACTTAAAATCTTACAAAGTATTGGGTTGGTCAGAATCAGTTTGTGGGATTGTAAGATGTTTTTTCTTATGTTCTGTTACGTTACTTGGATAAAATTGCATGCTGGATTTTTAGCACAGAGCTGTCAAAGCAAAATAATGTTTCATTAATTGGAAAGGGACAAACAAGTCAACAAAACTATATCAAAGGAACAAATCGTATCGTGCTGGTCACATGCTTGTGAAATGCTTAAGGGCTATTTCCAACGAAGCAGAGGTAAAAGTGTTAGAAATACACATCACAAATGAATACGCAATGAAAACAATGACACAAGGAATATTTACAAAATGAATGACAAATGACAACAGCTTGACTTTTGACTGGGAGTACCAGGATGTAGTCGCTGTGGTAGGCTCTGAACTAGTCATCTGTCATCGTAGGTGAGTTTAAGGTGACGTGGCAAAATGCTGGGTAAGACACAAACAACAAACAACGATAATTAAGCATAATATCACTTTACAGCTTAGTTTCATTCAACCTGCCCTGCGCTCATTAATATAGATGAGCCATAATCCTACTGATGTCTATGTAGCGTGTCCTTCCAGACAAATAGACCCTGGCTACATTATTCACAAATGTACTAATTCATGGAGATAAGGTTGCTGACTCCATGGGGGAAATGGAAGGTTAGATAAAGGTCATTTGCTCTTGCCCTGTCTGTCGGTTTTTCCTTTTTTTTCACTTTCTAGCAATTTTCCTTTTCTTACTCACACTTTTTGTTTCTCTTTCTATCTATTTTTCAATTCCTCTCAGTTTCTTTCTTTGTCTCTTCCAGTCTTTCTCTCCCTTTTTAGAAGTGTGATCAGGTCAGGGATGCAGCTTGTGACGTCGGAGGGTAATTGATTGGCAACACGGTCTGTGTGCCTCTGTGAGCATCAGAGTGTGCTCCCTGACTCCTTGAAACACTGGCACCAGAACACCAATCAACTGTTGAGAATTTCCACAAGTCACACGATCAAGTTGATGTTTCTTTTCAGCATCATGAACCCATGAAGACCCCTCCTCCCAAATACAGCTCCCTGACCCATACAGATAGACTGTGGCTGTCCATATTGGTAAAGGTCAATTCATACCACTGTGATTTCTCTGAATGCATCAGAAGTCTCACTGTAGCAGGAACTTGTGTAAAGTGATGATGTGGTCCTTTAGACATAAAAAACAATTATGGAGGGGTGTCTCACAAGGATGTCTGTAACTCATACCCGTGCACATGGCTGCTCTCTCTCCCGATCCGCCGGGAAACTTATAGCCTAGATAACGTGGCCATTAAAACCTGGGGCGGTTTTATCCAATTTATCAAAATGGCCTTGCCATCCCTCCCTCTTGGTTGTTCAGATTGTCTCTTTATGTGTCCAAGAGCGGGGGATATTAGTCCTTTATTGTTTCGGCGGACTCTCAAGCTTCGCACAGTCAGCTAACCTCCGAAGGCATGGGTGAGAAGAGTTTCACATTGTTAAGTTGTTGTGTGCTACGTCGCCGACCCACGTGAGTCTGTTCCACTCAGTCTAATGTGGCATAGTAGTGATTCCCTATAGGGACACCAGTGTTGTTTTCCACACAATGCTGTTCTCAACCTTTTTCAGTTACTGTATATCAACAAATCTATTTTGCTCAGAGCGGGATACCCTAGAAGCACCATGCTGTTTGCGGTTTTCCAGTGACACTATAAGTCTTCTCATTTGCCCCCCCCCCCTTTGCTGATTGACTAGGCACCCCCTGGAATGACTGATATAGAAGGCACCAGATAGTACAAGATCAAGAGCTACCGGACAGGCTTTGTACCCCCAAACTGCCTAGTGGCGATGCATTTCCCGCAAGTCCGGGTGGTTGTGGTCTAAATGAGAAGGGAAGGGGGGAGTTGGGGAGGCTGAGGCCGTTAAAAGATGTGGAAATGAATTACTGGGGTTATAAAGTCTATAGTCTTTCTACCAACCACACCTTCACCCCTTCTTTCACTTTAAAGTAAGCGGCGTGGTCACCAGCAATTTGGCAAACAAGTAGAAATGAATTAAATGTCCAGAGTGGAATCTCATTCCCTCTCATTCTTCTCCTGTTCTTTTCTTCTCTAAAAGTTTGGGGCAGTTGGAAATGAGTATCGGAGGTCAGGGCCTCCATTAAGTGTAGCGTTGAGGGCAGAGGACTCTTTGAACTGGCTCAGCTGGCTCTGGTTACTGATGTGTGTGTGTGTTTGTGCTTGTGTGTGGCGTGTGTTCGGCAGCACCAAGTGTGTGTGTGTGTTTTTGTGTGCAAGTCTCAGATGTCTGTTTGGCAGATTGCAGTAACATTGACACACAGGTAGCTGTGGAGGAGCCACATAGATGTCCGCTGCAGACCAGAAACTGTATTTTTCCAACTGTTATTCCTATTATACTCAAGGACAATCAGGCAGAATAACCTCCAGCTCAAATTCTCTATCATTCATCTGTTGTTGGTCAGCCTTCTGTAAAACCTTACCATATTATCCCAGCTTAGTAGGAACACAGGCGTGTCATGATTTCTAATAGGAACTATTGAAAAGACTCAAATCCCTGGCTCCCTTACCTTATTAATTTACTTTTTTGTATTTTTTTCCTTTCAGATGTTTTTGTACTTTTTCCACTCTTTTTCTCTCTGCATTTCTCCCTTTTTCTTTAGCCCTTTGTCTTCTGACTGTGACCCATCTACCATTTCTGGGTCCAGGACGTATTCTCAGGTGAGCCGGGAGTTAAGCCGCAGAGTGTTTGCAGATGTCTGAAAGGAAAAGAGGGAAAACAAACGGAACGAGCGAAAGCGGCCCTTTCATTCCTTCCAAATCCCACACCTTTCCTTCTTTTTTTTTTTGATAAACATGTTTTTTCTATTTATTTAAAATCCCCCCCGCTTAAACCTAATAGACGGAGCTGTTCAGGCAAAGCGTGGAGCTCTCTCAGTCGATGGATCGAGTCTGTGTGTTTCAGGTTGTGTGTGTGTGTGTGTGTGTGTGCCTGCCCGTTTGCTTGTTGGTGCGTTTTTGCCACACAATTATCTGGTTGTGCACTTTGTGAGATGACTTGCCTAATGCCAACAGTTGGCTAGCAGTTTCTATGATGGCTAAGCGATCGTCACTCTGTTTCCTCACCTCTCCTCCCTGTCAGGTTTCCTTCCCTTGTGTCTCTATAGAGGGCTAGTGAAAGCAGCTATACATCCACACCCTCTATGTATTTTTATTGACCGGGAAAATCTTCAATGAAGGCATTGCTAGGGCTGAAGAACAAATGAAAGCATGCTCATGACTACTAATTACCAATAAAAAGAGAAAATATGATAACACTAATTAACGGTAAAGAAGTGAGAAAATATGATAACACTAATTAACGGTAAAGAAGTGAGAAAATATGATAATGCTATATAGTACCATTAGGGTACGTCAAAGGAATGGCTTCCTTGCATTTTTTATTAGTAGCAGCTAACACATTTCATGCGTTTTATTTGCTGTATATCTGCACTAATGCAGATAATTAAGACGTTTAAAATGGCCTTTAATAGCACCCTCAAGAGGGTCGTTTTAATGTGTAATGAATATGGTAATTACTTGCTTTTGGGATGTAAGCAATGGTGCCTCTCGGATTTTAATTGTTTACTGATGGTATTGTTTCTTTAGGCTCTTCATTAGCATTGGTAGCATTGCAAAAATATACAGTTTATCTCTAAAAATAAACCTTAAGTATTCAAAGGAAGTGTTGTGATGCCTAGCAAACAATCAATCAAAATAATTTTATAAAACCGTTTTCACATCAGTGGTTGTCACAAAGTGCTTGTATGGATATCCAGCCTAAAATGCTATATCCTATTCTATGTGTTCTTAACCGCATAATTAGTTTCTGGCAGCTGCTTGTGTGCGTGTGTTTCTTTGTCTGTTTGTGTGTATGTGGATACAGTATGTGAAATGGACACATGGTACCACAGCAGGTCTATTTTACTGCCAGGAGGACATACTGTTCTTTACAGGAGGTTAGCGCAAGCCACACACACACACATGGGCATGGACACACACACACACAAGAGAGGGTGCCATAGTCCATAGCTTCAGGTGCCAGTAGCTGGCTCAGCTTATCTGCTGGTCGACGCTAGCAGTAAACATTCCCTTCAGGGACTGGTGTGGTTTCATCCATTGGAGCGCATGGGAAAGCGCCAGCTTTCGTTCGGAAAGTCCATGGGGCATTGATTCCACTTACTGTTGCCCTCCAAATGTCTAAGTCTAGAATTGTCAACCATGAACGCAAACTTCAAAATGGTGTTTTGAAACAGATTAAAGCCAGCCGAGGGGAAAGGACAGTTATTTAGGTTTTTGTTCGGGGAATGATGCCCAGGGGAACTACGGCCTTCGGCCTAGAGGATGATATGGAGACCTGACGGCATGTCGTGGTACCTGTCTGTCAATCCTGGCAGGCCTCACCATTGACTGCCCTTCCATCTGCCCACCCACCTGTTGCATTGTCTTTATCTAGCAAGTTAGGGTGTGCCGGGTCTTATCCGCATTGGACTGACAGCAGGAGAGGGCCATTCACGGTGGGCAGCCTCTTCTGGCAAAGGCTGTTCATTGGCTGTGGCCGAGCTGTCGTCCCGCCACCTGCTACCTCACTTTAAAAAATGGCAGATGTAGGTGTTTGTCTCAGATATAATCCCCATTTGACTGCCGGCGTGAAAGGGCCACTGCTTATAGATGGAATCTCCGGGGATCGAGCCCCACTGGTCGTCTTCAATCTGCCTACCCGACTGTCCGCACATTTTAGGCAGGGGTTGGGCTCCTGGGAGGCCCCAGTTTGACAGACACCAGGAATGGGCCAATCCTTAAAGCAGGTGGTGCTCAGCAAACCATGGCCTGACTATAAGTCTCCCAATGTCTTAATTGGTTACAGACAGTTTAGAGATTAGAGCATCTAGCTAGTAGTTTAAAGGTTGCAATATCCAATCCCAGAGCCGACATTGTATAAAATCTGTAGCACAAATTGTATAAGAGCGACTGCTAAATGGCTAAAATGTAAATGTTGTTTATGTTTGGAGATTTATCATCAGATCATAACATAATTGAAGTGTTATATTTTATTTTCTGTCAGCGTTCTGGTGATCAAGGAAGGAGGAAGCGGACTGCGGAGCTATAACGTTTGGATTCATTTAATAATGATGAGCTGACACATGCTCTGTATCGTAGAGACAATAACACACAAAGACAAAGGGAGCAGAGGGAACATATATACTGAGGGGAATGGCTAAATGATGATCAGGTGCGCTAAACGAGACAACAGG
>JACXGJ010008039.1:0-19961 GCA_016801105.1 Esox niger | reverse complement strand
CAGTTGTTTCTACTTCTCAGTTGTATTTCTGTCTCACTTCCCCCCCACTCCCCCGTACAGCGTTTTCAAGGAGAAGTCTCACCTGACCATCACAGGTCCAAGTACATAAGCACTATCCATACAGGCCCTTTAGAGAGTACTTCCGGTTCTTTCTAGAGCATATCGTTCACCTGTGGGCCTTTTATGTTCTTCTGCAGTTGTTTTTTGCTGATGCTGGAGAGCTGGAGAGCACAGATGGGCATACGCCGCTGTTAACAAACAGGCCAATTCATGACACTTCCCCTGTGTCGTATCCACCAGCAAGCGTTCAGCCGAGCAGATTTTTTACTGTGCTCATCTAATAAATATTTAGGGTTAACTCAATGAAACGATGCAAACAGAAATGAAATGTATTTCATAATGCGTCCTGCGGAAGAGATTCAATGGGACACTGGTGAGGTGAGAAATGGAAAATGGCCACGGTGGTTATATGCATTAACACACACTATTTCATCTCTCTCTCTCTTTGTCTTTTCATCTTTCTGTCTTTTATATACATACGGACTGAAACACACAACTTTGAAAAGTGAAATTCAGAAAAAGAACTTCAACTGTCAAACCAGGCTGTTTTTTCAATAACCTTCATGTAGTTTACAACCACTGGATCATGGATTGTTTGGATCGAGAATGTCTTTAAATCTTGGGCCTCAAAGTCAAACGTCAGATAAACCAGAGAGAAATAATGTTTATCTTCTCTCTCAAGTCTGAGTCGATTTTTAACCTTGCTGTCACCGCAGTGCACCACAACCTCTGATATCCCATAAGTCACCTCTTTTCCTGACCTGTTTAGCACACTATATTTAATTTGTTTTGAGTTTAGAAAGTATTATGATGGAGACAATACTCAGAGACATTTATTTTATCACAGACTTAGTTCAAGCCATTGTACTACAACTACATTACACAACACGCTGCTGAGTATACAGGCCTAGCATTTTTTTACCTTATACTACAAGGGTCTGAGATGCCTTATTGCCATTATAAACTGGTTACCAACCATATTAAAACAGATGTGATGTCATACCCTTAGTGTACGGCCTCATATTTGTCTGTATCTAAACAGATTCCAGTTTATTGAGTAGCCCAACGCTAATGCATTTTTCGTTTTTTTTTTAATCAAAAGTTAATATAAGAATAATTAGCCAATTTAAATCTAGTGGCGCTCATTCCTGTTCCTTGAAGCTGGTGTTCAAGTCACACTGAATATAGATTTTTGCCCCACCTCAATAGTTGTCTAATATAGATCTCTATTTGGTGTGATCTGGCTCGTTTGTTTGGGTGTTTTTAGTTTGAAGTTTTGATCTTGTTCCATCTTGATATGATTGCTTTCCCCTGGCTTCCTCCAACAGTATCCAGTCCACTCTACATACAGCGCTCTGTCACCATGACAGCACCTCTGTGTGTGTCAGGCACATTGATGAGAATACCCCTCTCTCTCTCTCTCTCTCTCTCTCGCTCTCTCCATCATCACACCTCCCTTTTCTCTCCCTCTGTCTCCATCATCCCTCCCCTTTTCTCTCCCTCTGTCTCCATCATCCCTCCCCTTTTCTCCCTTTGGCTGCTGGGCCCATCCCCTAGTCTTCTAAATGATGATGTCTGCCGGTGCCTAATTCAAACTCCTAACCCTCCCTCACCCTGTAGCACCCCCTTCCCCATCAACAGACCTGGAATAGCACCCCCCCCCCCGTCAGAAACACACACTCTTAGCACACCTCAGACACACAAACACACGCATTCACTCCGCGCGTAGATAAATAGATACGCTCACGAGAGAGAGAGGGCCAAGCATAAAGAGAGGGAGAGAAAGAATGAGAGGGAGAAAGGAGGAGACGGCCAGAGACAACGCACGTCCGAGCCCACCTTCTTCTTCTTCTCCTTCTCCGTTCATATTTGTTTCCCTTTTAAAGATTCACAATGGGTGTTTTCTAAAAACAAATCATTTCTTTTTGTCCGGGCTTTAATCTGCCTGCCTGACAAGGCCCATCCTTTCCGTTGAAGGGTGAGACCACTTAGAGAGAGGCCAATAAGACCCTCCATACTGGGCTGGTCTGACTAGGGTGATTTGTCAAGGTGCCTTGCCGGTGGTCACACCAATGGATTTATCCCAAGGTAAATGGAGATAGCGCTAGCTCCGCCGCGCGGAGCCCGGTACCCTGATTACGACCCTCTTTCTTTCCCCGTTGATAGATGTTGCTTGTGTTTATCTATTCGAAATGCCACTAAATCTGCGAATGCAATGTAGGAGAGAAGGGGACCAAAAGAGAGCCAGGAGAAGAGAATCCTGGTTTGATTTATGCCAGGCTATGCAGAGCAATATAGAGACAGGAACCAGAGAGGGTCCGGAGGGGAATTTCAAATAGAGCAGGTGAGGAACACAGCAGGATTGGGGTGGAAATCTCATCTCCTGGATTTCTCACCTGGTCCAGGCATGATGCCACTGGAACAACACGGGGGTAACACAATCCACTTCCGAGGAGAGATCGGGGATGGGATACGCGGTGAACCTTCCGCCCCACGGTCCCACATCTAAGGTGAAGAGCAATTCCACACGCAGACAATTGTCAGCTTGGGACTGGGACAACCTCCTCCCATTTCTCTCCCACCTCTCACTCGACGTCTCCTCTGTGGCACAGTCACAGGGTAGGGTGCTGCTCTGGATGTTTAACATTCCAACCAATCCAAGTAGGATTATGGACCTGGAGAACCTGATCCTAGATCAGTATGTTTTTCTTCAATGAAGACCCACGGCAGTGTCTCTGAGCTCTGTCTGAGTTCAGAGCTGCCCTGGAAGTTCACTGTGCGTGATATAAATGCATGGCCGTCACCTGACTCAACCCAATGCATCTCCATCATAGTCACAATCAAGATTTCTACACAGTCAGATATTTTACCAAGTGGTACTCCAATCTCCCGGGAAATTTCAGTTCATGTGATGTTGCATTGAGTATCTAGACTTGAATCAGCATCAAGTTCAAATCAAGTCTAATTTAATGAAATGTAGGTTTTGGTGCAGTTAAAGAGAATAATAAAAGAAAATGTCAAAAACCCTATTTATTTTACTGTAAATCTTTCCCGCCATCAGTAATGCCTTTCACCAATGTTACGTGATCACGACAACAATACAACCTTCACGTTAGCAGCAGTGGACTAGGGACAAATGAACCAACAGGGAGACTCAACAACACACAGTGAATAAACATTGAATTTAACTTAGTGTCTTTATAGGCACATCTACAGCTCAATAATCCCCTGTAATACAGCAGGCTAGAATAGTGCAGACCAACCTGTCCTTCGGCCACCGAGCCTCTCTCCTTTTGGGATCAACTCAGCTGACCAGATCCATAGAGTGGGTGTCATATAAACTTGTTTACTGCACTAAAGCCATTCTCCCTGGAAAATACCCTCAGACCAATTACAACCAACATACCATATAGTTCAATGATTCCTTCATCATGTCGAATGAATGTCTGATATTATATAATATAGAACAGGGGTTATGTCCCGACATTCACCGGCTCTGGAAGGGCGGATATCAACCAATCAGAGGTTAGTGAGTATGACCATGACATGGCCAGATGCGTCAACAATGACTATTACTGTACAAACCCAAATAAGAGGAATTGTATTAGGCCCAATCCTCATACTTCTGATGTAATAATGTCATTAAGAAGCTTGATTTATGTTCAGATGAGGGGGTATGACATTTGTATGTGTGGGCGACCTTGTTTTAATGTAGTTTGTGAAGACCCAAAAAATTCCCCACAATGATAGAAAAACAAGGGAAAATTTGATTTTGGTCACAGGGGTTAGGTTTAGGGTAGAAGTCACAAATCTGCATATGCTTAAGGTAAATAGGATTCTGGTGACCGCACAAAGAAAGTTACCAAAAATGTGTGTGTGTGTGTATGTGGGTGTTTATGGGTTTGTGTGCAAGTGTTCGTGGTTACGTGCACGCTCGTAAGTGTACGCGTTTGTTATGAGTGTGATCCATGCGCTCCATCGGTGCCCTTTAAACAGATTAGCGAAGCGATCGTCGGAAATCCCCCTTCGCCATCCCTGTGCTAATATATGGCTGGCCATTGTTTCCTTGGCCTATTGAGGTAAAGATAACTGTGGCGGAGAGAGAGCTGAGATTATACATCAGTAAAATCACAAGGAGCATACATCACTGACACGGGGACACACCCACCGAAATGAATTGGGTCAAATGAAAGCAGTGCATCGGGGCAGGGCTCTTTGACAGTAACTAATGCGCCTCACACGGCCTCTAATAGGAGTGTACAAATGGCCACAGGTTTGTAAACTTTGTCTATTCCAGGCAGGAGACCACGACACGTTGTGAGCGCTAACTAAATCAACACTTCAACGGCACTCTGAGATGCAGCCCCGGGACTCAATTTCAAAAGCACAGGGGCCCCGCCTCACAGAAACACACTGGACAGGACGGGCATGTGTGGGAGAGGGAGGGGGACACTGACCTGACTGGGCTGGACAAAAGTGTAGGCCGCTCCTAGAAAGGGTCTTCATGTTGATGTTGGGTGTGTGTGTGTGTGTGTGTGTGTGTGTGTGTGTGTGTGTGTGTGTGTGGGTGTGTGTGTGTGTGGGTGCGCGTGTGTGCGGGGGTGCTCTGCCCCTATTTGACACAGTCAAGTCTTGCCCTAAGAGGGGTCTGGAGCCTGTTGGTTTTCTGCTTTACATCATTATTAGGTGCATCCTCCTGGTGTACCAGATCTAAATAAATCCATGATGAGAGAGTTGAAATCCAAAAATGGAGTGGATCTGGCTTCGAGGTCCAGAGTTGAGTTTGAGGGTTATAGACCTTCTTTGTTCATCAGATGGTGTCTGGTGGCTTCACCCCGAGAAGTGATAATAATGTGTGGAATTACAGTGTTGTGTGAGAATAGTGGCATCAGCGTTGTAATTCAAGTCCCCCAATATGGCTTTTCTCTTCTCAAAAGTTTGCATACCCTTGGAGAACTGGTAATATATGTACCATTTATAAAGAACACATGGTTGTGACCATAATTTTGGCCCTATTTTGGTCTTGTCACTCTAAATTACAGGGTGCCAGAAGTTGTTAGGTGTGTCAAGGTGTTGTTGGACATATTGTAACCAGGCTTTTTTGTGGCATTGGCTCAGTAAAGGCTTCTTTCTGGCAACTTGACCGTGCAGCAAATTTTTGTTCAAGTATCGTCGTATTGAACATCTTGAAACAGCAATTTCCAGAGCAGCCTGTATTTCTCCTGAGGTTACCTGTGGGTCTTTCTTTGTATCCTGAACAATTCTTATGGCAGTTTTGGCTGAAATCTTTCTTGGTCTACCTCATCTTGGCTTGGTATCCAGAGATCCTTGAATTTTCCACTTCTTAATAAGTGATTGAACAATATTGACTGGCATTTGCAAGGCTTTGGATATCTATTTATATCCTTTTCCAACTGTCTTTTGACAGTTATTTTCTGTTCCCCATGGCTCAGTATCTAGCCTGCTCAGTGCATCTACTTGAGAGCTAAGAAACTCATTGACTATTTATAAACAGACACTAATTGCAATTAAAATACCCACAGGTGTGGGAGATTCGCCTTAATTACCATTTTCACCTGTGTGTGTGTCACTGTGTGTGTCTGTAAGGCCAAACATTCAAGGTTATGTAAACCTTTGATCAAGGTCTTGGGGTGATTTCGGTTATCATTATAATATATAAAGGAGCTAAACAACAATGTGATCATAAATGGCTTCATATGATTACTAGATCGTTTTTTTTCATATTTTCAAAATCAAGGCCAAAATGTCACTATGTCTGCCAGGGTATGCAAACTTATTAGCACAACTGTAGGTAAACATTTCACTAAAGACTAAGAAGATTGTGCATGTGCAGATCACATTTTACATACAGCAAGCTTGTTCTGCCTTTACTTGCTGATTGTGCACCTCTCTTATTTTGCGTATTTTGAATGCTGTTTTATTTTTATTTGATCTTTGATTTTACCGTTTTTTGCACCAGGAACTAATATAATGATTATCTACATGAAAACCTGTGTAACTTAATTTCTATGATGGAAGCAGCAATGAAATTGATTAACCTTTATCTGAGGGATTTGTTCATTGACTGGCAAGCATTCTACAAGTACCATTGCTAGTCTGCCGACCTGAGTTTTAGAACTGCTGGCATAATGGAATGACGTTACTAGTCCATGAAAATGAACAGGTCATAGAGAATGACACACAACTTAACGTTCCCAGGTGCAATTGAAAGTAGGTAGACTGCACCCTGCGTCTGCTACTACAATATCCCAACAGAAAAAGTGACCTGATTTGTATTTCTGCTGTTCAGAAATATGAGACAGAGATATAAGATCATAATGAAATTGGGAGTACAGGAAAAAAAATGTAAAAGGAGAGCTTAGTTGAACGCTATGTAAGAAAAGTTAAGGGAGGAAGAGGAGGGATAGCTCTATAGTCAGGAGGGATAGCTCTATAGTCAGGAGGGATAGCTCTAAGGTCAGGAGGGATAGCTCTAAGGTCAGGAGGGATAGCTCTATAGTCAGGATGGATAGCTCTATAGTCAGGAGGGATAGCTCTATAGTCAGGAGGGATAGCTCTAAAGTCAGGAGGGATAGCTCTACAGTCAGGATGGATAGCTCTAAGGTCAGGAGGGATAGCTCTATAGTCAGGAGGGATAGCTCTATAGTCAGGAGGGATAGCTCTATAGTCAGGAGGGATAGCTCTATTGTCAGGAGGGATAGCTCTATAGTCAGGAGGGATAGCTCTAAGGTCAGGAGGGATAGCTCTATTGTCAGGAGGGATAGCTCTAAAGTCAGGATGGATAGCTCAATTGTCAGGAGGGATAGCTCTAAGGTCAGGATGGATAGCTCTAAGGTCAGGATGGGCAGCTCCAAAGGCAGGAGGGACAGTTCTATAGTCAAGAAGGACAGCTCTGTAGAGAGGGTGGACAACGTTTTAGACAGGAGGGACAGCTTTATAGTCAGGAGACAGCTCTACAAAGAGGAGGGACAGCTCTATAGTCAGGGGGGACAGATCTATAGTCAGAAGAGACAGCTCGACTGTCTGGAGAGACAGCTCTATAGTCAGGACGGACAGGTCAATAGTCAAGAGGGGACAGCTCTATAGTCAGTAGGGACAGCTCAATAGACATGAGGTACAGCTCAATAGACAGGAGGGACAGCTGTATTGTCAGACAAGACAACTCTATAGACAGGAGGGACAGCTCTATAGTCAAGTGGGACATCTCTACAGCGAGGAGAGACCGCTCTTTAATGAGGAGGGACAGCTCTAAACTCAGGAGAGACGGGTCTGTACTCTGAAGGGACAGCTCTGTAGTCAGGAGGGACAGCTCAATATTCAGGAAGGACAGTGCTATATTTACAGGACGGACAGCTCTATAGACAGGAGGGACAGCTCTGTAGAAAAAAGGGTCAGCTCTACAAAGAGGAGCAACAGCTCAAGAGCTTAAAATTAGCACCTGCCCACCCGCCAAATGCGGGTGGAATTCGGCTGTGGCGTGGAACACAGACACTCTTACTAGCCAATTTGGCGGGTGGATTTCTATATATATATAAACAGGGTTTTTCCAGCTTTCATAACTCAAAGGTGACAGCCTTCCCAAAATATTGCACTATCTCTGTGTGTTGGGTTGGTAAAACCATTTTGTTCTCCTGAATAATATACCAACGAAAAATGCAGCTAATGTGACGATATGAGAAAACTTTTTCCATAGTGGCAGTGTTGCCAGGTGGGTAGTTTTCTACATTCTATTGAGATTTCTTAACAGGCTTGGGCCGGAAAATTTGTTTATTGACAATGATATCTAGCAACCTTGCATACAGGACCACACAGGTTCTTACATCGCAGAAATTAGTTAAGTCTGAAAAACAAGTGGCTTGCACTCAAGCAAGTCAAAATATTTCATTAGAACATAATAACTTCTAACTATATCCAATCTGCATTATATTTCTTAACATTTCAGGATACTTATTGTAGCCTAGAATTACAGATTAGAATTAGATAAAAAAAAAAGAAAAAGATGGCTGGTGAAAAGACCATCAGATTAGGGTATGTACTGTCGCCAAAAAACATTCTTCTATGTATGTAATATAAAATGTAAAAAATGCACAATTAACATCATTAAGACACTAACAATATAAATATATGAACATGAAGACGATGGATCAGCGACAGTGCCTAATGCAGCTAATGGACGTCGAGAGAGGGAGACAAACCATGTGACCATGTATGTCAAGGCAAGGAAGGGGGAAAATAATGTGACATGGCTGTAATATACTAGGTACAGCTCTGGTATGTTTTTTATGCACGTCTATATTAACAAGAACATAGCATAACAATGAAATAGACAACAATAATATTCACTGCAATTAATAATAAAGTTGATGAGTGATTTCATATTCGTTACATTTGTAACATGTTTATAGGCCAGTGTTAAGAATAAATATATTGCTTTTATATTTTGGTTGCTATTAGGGAGGACATTGTAGTGTGCATTAGCTGCTCAAACTAACATGGACAACAGGACAGATTTAACACTATAAAAGGTTTCTTTCTCAAATGTGTAGCCACATATTATATAAAGTATTTCACAGAGGGGCGTCCGGTGTATGTATATACAGCATATACACACACCGGACATGTGTTTATATACAGTGGATATAAAAAGTATACACACCCCTGTTAAAATGCTAGGTTTTTGTGATGAATGAGACAAAGACTTCAGTTTGTTTTTCAATTGAATTCACGTCATAGGTCACATTAAAGGCAGAAAAAGTACAATGATTTATTTTTGTCTAATATTTTTTCGATCACAAATACCTGGCATTTTAACAGGGGTGTTTAGAATTCTTATATCCATAATAGTCCTCTCAACAGATATCTGAAATAATAAACTCACTGCAATGTGAGTGACACTACAAGCTCTGGCCCTACAACACCCATGAGGACTACCTGAATACAGTGTTTTATTCTGGTCCATTTGTGTTTGGCCTACTGCCTTGCACGCCAGTGGCCATCAGCGTGAACAAGATAGACTACGATGTAGGACATCATACTCAACTTGAATCAAATTAAACATAATATCCCAACAAAAAAATGGTGGCTAGTGAAAATGCTGAGTGGCAAATAACTTTGGAAAACCCCTTTCCACAGTTGCTGCTGAGCAAAAAAGTTTATGTTATGCGCTGCTCTATAGTCAGCAGGGACAATTCTAGTGCTGTAAAGGAATGTTACAGCCTGCTCTTATGGTCCTCTCACCGTCAGAATGTTTTTTTATAACACCAAAATGTTAGAGCACACTAACACACCCTACCATAACTTCCTTGCTCGGGCTGAAGCCAATTCTCATAGGATTTGTGTATCTAAGTATCCATGTGTATCTCCAAGCAATGGACTCACACCTGCCTGACGCAGTTTTCAGCCTGGGGTGAGGCGCGGCACAAAAGGCCGGCTGTGCCTGGGGTACGGGAGGGGCTTCTGCACCTGGCTGGAGGGCCCGGCGGGGGCAGAAAGGGGCTCAGATATGTACCAATATAGTGAGACTCGGCCAGTGGCTTGGCAGTGGACTCACAGTCAGATGCCGGGAACTCAGATGTAGAGAAACACCTGCGTTCACCAAGTCCACTGGAATAGAAGCGGTGAATGGGGACAGTAGAAAGCGGCGGACAGAAGAAAGATGCTGTTTTTACAACAAGCTGTTATTGTAAAAGGCCCGTAGTGTGGTTACTCAAGATCGATCTGGATGCATTCAGTGTTTTTTCGCTGGATAAGAGTTGGCCATTTCCTGGTTTACAAGAAATGACTGCTAAATGCTAACTCCAAGCCATATGAGCTGATTGCATAGCTAGCATACAGACATCAATGTATATGTTCAAGTTGTGTTTTGCCGTGATTTTGTTGATGGGTGTAATGACATCTCACCCATGTATTGGAGTTGACATACTGTACACATACAAGCATCATACTCAAACTTTTAACTTAAACATAATTTAAAATACAAATAACAGCCTACAGTAGGCCCATGTTTATGGAGGCTAATTAACAGTTTTGTAGTACGTAGTCATTTATTAATGCCACTTGCAGGGGCCAGTATCTTTATTGGCCCCTGCCTTGGTAGCAGCTAGTCTTGCTGGTGTCCATACTGAAATCAACATAATGACACATATTTATACCCTGCACAAAGACCAAAAGGGATGCAGTCAATCTCTCCAGACTGACAGAGCAGTATTGGTCAGAATGTGTACATCCCATCGTGTTGAAGGAAGAGCGACATGTCACCACAGAAGTTCATCATCCTATCTTATCAACGACTGAATCTATATGCTTTGACTGTGGACCTCTTAAGACATCCATGGTGGCAGATTTAACCCTCATTTGCTCCACAGAAACTCAAAGACACACACACACACACACACACACACACACACACACACACACAGAGATTAAAAGAGACTCACATGTACACATGTACTCCCACATTCACATGCACACACACATACACTCTCAGGCACACACGACGACGACACACACACACACACACACACACACACACACACACACACCCCTCTGCAGGATTATGACATGTTATTAATTGCCACCATTATCAGCGACAGCTTGCCTGAGGACGGTTCCTGGAGGCGGGAGGCCTAGTGTAGCTGAATACAAAAAAGGAAAGAGATGGGGAGAGAGCAAGAGGAAGAAAAGAAAGGAGACGAAGAGGAAGAGAGAGGGGAGAAAGAGAAAGACGATGAGAGGAAAAAAGAGGTAAAGAAGTAATGAGAGAAGGAGAAAGAGAGAGTGAAAGAAAGAAGGAAGGTTCAGTGCGTCATGTGGCGCAATGCAACATTCTGCCCAAAAGGGATTGTGGGATTGTGAATAATTTATCAGAAAACATTTTTTCTTGGTCCTTCCCACAGACCCACAAATCCTCCCTGAGCTCTCTTTAGCCGGCGTGGAGATAATGTACTTCAGCCAGACAAATAGATAGACCATGGGGGTCTGTGGGGCCTGGGGGGCCCTGGTGGTGGCAGGCTAGCCAACTACCGCCTTCTGCTCAGGGAGGGGTACACCGCCACGCACACACTAGACTGCTACTGAAAACACACACAAGGAATCCACAAAACGACTTGTAAAAATGTACAAAAGGACAAAAGCCAGTTCATTCTGAACTCTGATCGAGCAGAAGGCCCCTCTGAGAAGAAGATTGAATTATTCTGCATATTTGCCAGCCAAACACTTAGCATGTAGCTCACTGAAGTCTAATATGGCTGTTTGGTGAACAGCATCTGTGTAACCTGCACTGAGGACAGTGCACAGTGAAGATGTGAGGGAATGATCAACAAATACATTGTCACATTACTTAGTCAAATCTTAACACACATCTGTCGCTCCATCGACACAGTGACCCTGAAACCTGCTGGGCCAGAACTGTTTCACTGACCCCGTTCATTACACACACAGATGGAGATGGAGAGAGAGGGGAAAAATTGATTTGGACACTATTCGTCGACAATCCGATTGTCAACAGCTTCCTGGGCTAGCGGCAACTCCCCAAACCCATTCGTCTGGATCGCCAGAAAAAACTGTTAGGTGTTACTGTCACACCAAACTCTACTGTTAATTTAAGGTAATTAGCTTCAGAGTGATTCCCAATACATCATGGAGCTACTGGCAGACTCCACAATATTTCACAGCCAATCTGTTTCTTTCACCCCCCCACCACCTTTATCTCTCTCCACTTTCTATCCTCCCACTCCTTCGTTTCCCTCTACCTATTACTCTCTCTCTTCTGTTTCCCTCTCTCTCCATCCATCTCTCTCTCCAACCAGCCCTCTCCTATGCTTTCTCTTGCTCTATCATTCACTCCTGCTCACCTTCTCTTTCTGCCGTGTGACTTATGTAGATATTGTGTGTGCCCGTGTTGGCAGCCTAACCTAATGAAGCACAGTGCTATTAACCACACAAATGTATGTAGCGACACTCAAAAGCACACCAGCAGATGTGTAGACTCAAAGTCAAATATGCAAGTGTAAAAAACCTCACTGACACATTGAATCTTTCAAGTCCAAAGTTAAAAGACTGTGAGGGCAAAAATGGCCATCTTCAGTACACATGTGAGTTCTGTTAGTTTTGTCAGAATTGAATAGGAGGCTTGTGTGCGTGCAGACGTTATTCTGACACGTGCTCTCTATGTTAGTGTCCACTTCCTCTCTGTGTTCTCCCTCTCAAATTCCCATTCACTATGCCTTCCTTGCATGAAAAATATTTTGTAGATATTGTCAAGCCTGTATGGTTGTACAGCAACAGTACTAAGAAAGATCAAATACTGTCAAAGATAGTCAAATATGTATTTTCCGTAGTAATAATAGCTATATATGTACAACAGGTAACAATTTACCACACATTCACCCCACATCTATGACACTCTACCGGTGTCCCACGGCAGGGGGTCACCAAATCACCAAAGGTTATCAGTTTACCTGTCATCCCCCACTTATAGGGCCCCCACCCTGAGCCAAAAAGACAAGACCCATCCCAGTCTTAATTGAGAAAGGGGTTTCTGTGATATCACACGCACATCCGTACATAAAGACCGACACCAAATGTTGTTGTGGGGATTACCACAGGTACAGTGAGGGAAAAATGTACTTGAACCCCTGCTGATTTTGTAAGTTTGCCCACTGACAAATAAATGATCAGCCTATAATTTTAATGGTATGTTTATTTGAACAGTGAGAGACAGAATAACAACAAAAAAATCCAGATAAACGCATGTCAAAAATGTTATTAATTGATTTGCATTTTAACTTTCTGATTGAGAGGGGATCAAATCCTTATATTTGATCCCCTCTGGCTGTTATTTACTGTAGTTAGGAGACATCGCTATCAAGATGCGTGAATACATTATTTCTGCATTTCCACTTGTAGATGCGAAAATGCTGAAATTGCAAAACAGTAAGATTTCGTTGCTAGCATTAACACGAAAGGGAGCGCTGGGTAAAATAAGTCTCGTCCATCATCAAAAATCCATGTTTAACTTTACTTCTGTGAATGGCTGGGCGGCCTGGCAACTTTGAGACCCTGCAGACAACCCATGTCGGGCTGCTGAGTACAGGCAGAGCACAAGTAATTACACCAGCTGCTGATTGCTTTTGTGTCTCTGCCCTTAAAAACTGGCCAGACTGGGGAGTTCAAGGAGGACAGGGGAGGACAAGGAACAAGAAGTAAATCTGTTTTGTCTTTGATTAAGCAACACAATAAATGGGATATTTATTTGGAATACTTTTGTTCTATTTTTGTATTTTTCCAAATCAAAGAGGATATTGGCTTTGTTCATGTCCACTATGTTTATTAGACAACCAAGAACAGATGCTCAGGCCTCATTCCTTTTTACTGAGAAAAATGATTGCAAATTTGTCGCTGCACTTTGTTGGCTCTTTTAATTCCACCATTCCTGCAGTTACAATAATGGTTCTTTCACACATCCATGAACTTCTATGTTAATGCCTACATGCTTGTTTCAAATATTTAAATTGAACATAGATAGAACAGACTTCATCAATGCCTAAGTATAAGAAAAACATCAACATTTGCTTTCACTGCACCCGCAGATGTTCGACGAGGTCAGAGATCTGGCTCTGTGGTGTTAGGACAACAATCTCTCCTTTAATGTCCAAACGATGACGGAGCTCATCATGGACTCCAGGGAATAAAGGAATGAGCACATTCATATTGACAGGATTGAAGTGGAGTGGGTTGAGAGCTTCACGTTCCTCTGTGTTCACATCTCTGTGATGCAGCATTAACATTGTCTACACACACTAACACAGTTGTATAGGGGGCAGTGGGTGGCATGGATCTGGAATCCTCAAGACGTTCTCCAGCTGCGCCAAACGAAAGGATCTTGATTGTAAGGCTCTTCAGATGGTGGTGTGACAACAGAATGAATTCCCTGCTAGCCAGGACTTCTCCACCAGGTGGTGAGTGAGGAAGGCCCTAAAAATGGCCCAACAATCCAGGAACCGGTACCACTGACTCACGGCTGAGATGAGCAGCGGTACCAGTCCGTCAAGTCCAGAACCGATAGGACCCTGTCCAAATGGTTTCCCCCACCAGCCATGAAACGGTTAAACCGGCCCACTGATTAAAGGAGTACTGAATAGCTACCTGGACTTATCAATGTCATGTACACACATGCATAGAGACACAAACACCCACACATTAACACCCACTTACCCTGCTGCCGTTGTTGGTTATCTATCTGGTTGCGTAGGTCACCTGGACCACACCTATATGTACAGAAACCTCAGCTAGCTCGTACAACTGGACAACCCTGTACTTGGTTGTCCCTGTTTATACCCCATCTATTGACCTGGATTATCGGTATTTATTATTGATCATGTATATATTCCTTGAAAATGCAGGTTAGTACTGGTGAGACTGAGGCGACTAAGCGACAGGATGGATAACAATAGCAGGAGCAAATGATGTGTGACAAAGAATATGTGGTGTTATTTCCTACAGTTTTTTCTAACACTTTCTCTTATTTGTTTTATTTGATCCCTGTAAAAAACCTCAGTCTTCAATCAATCGGTGGTGTTCTGTGTTTAGCAGTTTAATCCAGTCCTACTGTAAAGCAATTATAATCACAGGTCCTCACTAATGTGCCTATAATATTAGAGCAAAGACATGAAGGATGTAATGTATGAGCTGATAGAAACTATAATCCACGGTATTGTTTTCTTTAGACTGCCAATTTAAACTTCCCCCAATATCACACACTGCTCACTACCTTTAAATATATAGAATTGATTTCATCTGTCAGATGGTCTTTTATTTAATCTTCTAAACTACTTACCGTCTAACAGCGCGTTGTGAAACCATGAAATGTTCCTTTTAATTATGACTCGGCTGCGTTTTTTTACGCCGTGTTCGGTTGCGATGTGTGTAGACCTCTCTGTTATTGTGCTCTGGCAAAGGGCCTTGCTCTCCCAGACACACTCAGTGAACCAGCAGTCGTGTTCCACGGAGACAGCAGCTGGGGAGGGTGTGGGGGTACTTTACCTCGCTGCACCACATCAATCCTTTACCCCTCCTCTGTGTCACTCTCTCACACAAACACACAAACACACGCGCGCAGAAAAAGGAGCCGGGCAGGTACGTGCACGTGCGCACACACACACCCCCCCTACGCACACACACACACACACACACACACACACACAAACACACACACACACACACACACACACACACACACATACATGCAGACAACCATTTTCTTTTTTATGCCTTTGTTATATGAACATTTCTAATGTTTTTCCTTTTTAAGTGTTTTGGTTGTGATTTTATGTGGGGCCCTGGGAGAGTTGGATGCCATCTTCCCTTTCTGGTGGTGAACAGTGCTTAGGACAACCGGCGGCCTCCCATGGTCTCCCTACTGGGCCTGGTGGGATTCACCCACATTGGGTGAGACGGCCCTACGTAACCCCGCTGGTGCCTTATCGTCCCCAGGCCTCAGCCTCTTCTCCCCAGCCAGGGTGACCCACAGGGAGGCACAACTCTAGCCTGATGTCCCCAGGGGCCTTGGTGAGTGTTGTGGTTGTGTGTTAGCAGAGCCCCTCCCCGTCTGGATGGAATGACCACACGCGCCCTGATGTGACCCTGGCCTTAACCCAACCCGACCCGGTCCTTTAATGTCTCTCAGTCCAATTACACGATCTGCCTATTGGCAGGATACGGCGACTCCGACAGTGACTCAATCTGCTTACGCAGAACCGTACAAATACGTTTAAGCAATGTTAATCTATTTAAATTAACGCCCATTTAAACCGGGCAGTGCAGATTCTGTGTTTACTAGTTGTTTGCTAGTTGAAGTATTTTGAGTACATTGAATTAACTGCTGTCGCCTACTGGTTTTAACTTGGCTGGAAGACCTGCAAAGGTTTATATGGTGGAGCCAAAGAATGGTTGCTTCGGCGAAGGGTGAGCTGTTCTGGTCATTCAGATCTGTCGGGTGAAGAGGAAGAGCCTGTATACTCCAGAGTCAGTCCCTCCAGACCGAATGCTTTCACCTTCGGACAAGCCTCTTCGGTGGTCAGTGTGTCTGGAAAAATGTCGCATGATTCAATTCATCACCATTGTTTCGTCAGGATGGTCACGACTGATGGAGAAAATTAGATGGAGAGAGATCCAAACGGGGAAAAAGAGAGACAGAGGGAGAGAGAGAGTCGGTACAGCGTGGTCTGTAACAATCCCTATCTGATTTGTTTTCCCTCCCTTTCTCTCTCTCCTTCATTCCCTCGCTCTCTGAGTGAGAATGAGAAAGGAGAGGACTCCGATGCTGTTGCTAGGTAACGACAGGGCTGTGTGTGGGTCTGGGCACGCAGGGATCTGGGGACTGTCTAACGGTGATGTTTCATGGCTAGCTGGCTGTGAGCTCCAGGGCTGACTGGCTCTCCGACTCTCTCTCCTCTCTCCCTCTTCCTTTCACGCCGTACCTTAGAGGAGGCGATGAGGCTAGCTGCCCTCTCCCTCTCCCCCTCCCCTCTGCCTGTATTTAAACATCGGTGTAAGGAGCATCCTCCTTCCCCTCTGTCTCCCACCATACGCCTCCTACCTCCCTGTACGGGGCTGGTCTGTGGGGCTGGTGTAAGCGACGCGTTGAGGAGAGCAGCCGTGAGCATTTATCAAAGCCCTGGCTGGTAATGACCACTCAGCAGTGGGGAAATTGAGCTGACCCAGGGGCCAAAGCTGTTAGGGGGGGACTGGTGGGGAGGGCACAGGGGTCAGGCCATCCTTGTCCCACCCACTTAGTGGGCAGTTAGCACTAGAACATTAGTTTACTGTTTGGGCCGATATGTCCTACAGGCCTAATCCTAAACAGTTGAATGTTTACCTGACACAAAAACCTGCGGGGGGATCTGTGGGCGGGCACCAGCAAGTGGTGTTACTGTTACCTGGAGTTTGAAGAACAATATTGGATTATTGTACTGGAGAAAGCGTGGACTGAAGTTAATTGAAATGGTATATGCTTCATCTGTACTCTATTTTATTATAGCCTATATCAATAATATTAGTTTTCCTTAAATCTTTGTGACCTTAACACAATTATTTTGATGGTTTCTAACCTCTATATCATATATCCTATGTCATGTGATTTTCCATTGGGACAGGATTTGTTTTATTGGGTGAGGTCAGGAAATTCAATCAAGTGCATCGTAATGTAATTGTAGTCCTATAGGAATTAGTCATATCTGTCATTTTTATTCAGCAAGAGGGTTATGATCCCAGTCCAAACTCTTCTGATAATATTGTAGTGTGGTCTCGGGGACATGTTTTATGCTGTTTGGATAAGGACAATGGAATAAATGAATGCTTAAACTACTTTTGTCCGTATGTTCTCTCTATGTCATTATTATGGTTTACAAAAAGTAACCCGTTACATTATTTACTGTCCATTTATTTTGGGCATGAAATAGTCTTCTAGGAATATGGGATCAAATATTTCACTTTTGACAATGTTGCCACAAATGCATACTCTCAGAAAAATGGACCATGTAGACAAACTGGAACAGCTGCTGGGGCAGTAAATACACAACCAGTACATTATAATAATACAAATGTGGAGAGGGTTAGATCTCTTATTGCTACGTATGTTTATCTGTGTCCCGTCTCTTGATATCCCTATACATCTCTATATATCTTGATCACTGAATATCTCTGAATGTCTCTGCCTATCCCTATAAACATCCATCTCTGACTGTTGCAGTATCTCTGTTAAACTCAGTATTTCCATGGAAATCTCTAAATCTTTGCACATAAAATCTGTCTATATCTGTCCATCTCTGTATATATCACCTGTATGTCACTGTCCGTCTCCGTATATCACACTGTCCGTCCCAGCGTTTGAGATGTATGAAGGAGAGAGACACTGCTTTGTGCCTCTCCCCTTGCCTGGCCCTACTCCTGTAGCAGCTTCATCTCCCCCAGTGTGAATCAGGGGTGACAGACGGACCAGTTCTGATGGAGCCCTGGGTGCTTTGTGCTCTGCCCCCTAACCTTGTCACCGGCTGATTGAATTCAGAACCCCTTTCTTTTCACAGGGGCAGCAATCAGAGAATACTCACACGCACACCCATACACACACACACACACACACCCATACACACACACACTCACACTCACACACATACACACACACGCACACACACACACACACAACATACATGAATGCACGCATACAGTAACTCCCAAGCATGCATGCGAACACACACTAATCAAATACTGGCAAATGAAGATGTTTCCCATTGGAAGTCATCTCACAGAAGAGGCCTCTTCATATGTATGTACTGTATCTTCCCTTCATCATCGACACTCTTACTCTTTCTTTTTTGTCTGTCGGTCTGCCTAGTCTTTTTATCCATTCTCCATCCCTTTTTCTCAACTATCACAGTCCCTGTTCTATTACTCCTCCACCATATTTATTCCAGTGATGCAAACGTTACACTGACAGAATATAAGTAACTTTAGATAAGAGGGTCAAAATTAAAATGTAAATATGGGTCTCTGAAAATAAATCAGGTGACGTGAGGTGATTAGGAAGCGCAGCTCATTTCCACATCATTTTGTGGGCATCATTTAGTCTTGTCTTGAGCGCCAGGCCGGGACGCCCCGCCCCCTGTCTATAACAAGGCTATGCTGATTATCCCTTTCTCATTGGATGAGAGGTATTTGTCCTAATAAATAACTGTTCATATCCCTTTTCGTGCCAACAGATTCCTATGGCATCCCTGTTGTCCTGCTGTTCAACTGCATTACGACTGCTGTAGAATTCAGGGGGCTCTGGTTGGGACAGATTTAATGACAGAGTCGCTAGCTCTTTGAATGGTTGTAATACTGCTTTTTCTTTTTCACTGGAGGGTTTTGAGTGTATGGATTCTTGAACCACGTGCATTCTGACATGCCTTCCTTTATTCTTGGTTAATGGGTTATTGTTCTCTGATTGGTCCTTTGATGTCTCCCTGGTGTGCTTGGTGTCTCTCTTTTTCTCTGCACCTGTAGAGTAGCTGACCTTTCTGTCTTGTCACTTTACCAACTTCGGGTATATCTTTGCTGCTGTTCTAGGAGACACTGAGACAGAGCAGGTTTAAAGAGACACCCTGAGACAGAGTTCGTCAACAAAGACACCCTGAGATTGAGCTGGTTACTAGAGACATTGAGACATAGCTGGTAAACAGAGGACACAAATTAAGACAGAGCTGGTTAAGAGAGAATACACTGAGACAGAGCTGATTAGCAGAGGAGACCAACTGAAAAAGAGCTGGTTAACAGAGGAGACACACTGAGAAAGAGCTGGTTACCAGAGGAGACACGCTGAGACAGAACTGATAATCAGAGGGGTCACACAGAGACAGAGCTGGTTAATGGAGGAGACACACTGAGACAGAGCTGGTTACAAAGAAGACACAGTAAAACAGAACTAGTTAACAGGGACACACTGAGACAGAATTGGTAACAGAGAAAACACAATATATAAGAGACATAGCATAATCTTTAGGGCACTGAGCTAGTTACCCAGCAATCTTTAGGCCTTGGGCCACAGGGAGGGAGGAAATAAATAAATAAAAAGACAGAGAAAGATGGGGAGCGAGAAAGAGAGGGAGAGAGGTGATAGAGGAGGCGAACATAGAGAGAGGGGGAAAGAGAAAGATAAAGAGGGAACAAGAGAATAAGAGAATGGGAAAGACAGAGAGAGGTAGGGGAGAGAAATAAATAGAGGGAGAGAGGGGGAGAGACAGGGGAAGAAATAGAAAGAGAGGGTGAGAAAAAGATCAATAGAAGAGCAGATGGAAGACAAAAAGGGGAGAATAGTCATTTTCGCTTTAGAGACATTCCCCTGT
>JACXGJ010008038.1:0-28452 GCA_016801105.1 Esox niger | reverse complement strand
TGTTGAGTGTTTTACCACAGTGGTGTGGTTTATTTTGGTTGTTAGCCGTAGGCTATACGTGTCACCCGGTCAGTGTCTGGTTTATGTTTGTATGTTTGTTACTTTGTTCATCCTTCAATTAAAACAATGGATAACTACCTCCATACCATCTCTGCGCCTGTGTCCTTCCACCAATTCTACCAGATACTTGACATAATCAAACACTTTGAATAACTGACAAATGCATGTTAAAAACATGACTAACTAAACTTTTTATGTATTCTGTCTATTATTGTTTATTTAAGCTGTTCACTGCGTTTTAAGTTAACAACGTATTAGACTATGACAGAAAGTGTATTTTTGTCAAGATTACACATTTTAAGTAAAATAATGTACCCCTGTTGAGGCTTTCAAGGGTTGAAATATGTTGTTGAGTGTGGTGTTATCATTTTATTGTGTTTCACAATGAGACATGAAAACCAATTCCACATTTTAGAGAATATAAATGCTGGAATGAATTATTAACATAGGGTGGGTTGATCAGAAAACATTTTACTCCAGCCATGGTCTGTCAAATGTGTTTTCCTATTCCATAATTATGCCTTTCCTTACAACATGGCGGCTGTGGGTAGGAAGAAAATGAACAAAAAAACATCTATTAGGCTAGTAATTGCAGCACGATTAGCAGACGTGGTGTATTTGGCATGGTTGGAGGTTTTTCCAGAGTTTGAAGAAATACACCTACTGGTGCCTCCTGATACAATAGAGCTGCTTCAGCGGCCATACATCCTGCATGTCTTCCTCCTCCCTCTCTTTCTCTCTCTCCACCCACCCCCGTGGGTCTTTCCCCCTATCAATCCTTACCCCTCCTCTGCATGTCTGGACTGGGACCAGCTGGCTTCATTAGGGGCCTCCTCCATTCCAGATTCGCTGTTTTGTCTGTTGCACATTTTTCTACTGTTTTATCTTAAGCGCTGTCCATCCCGGACCCTCATACATATTTTCTTGGCGTTTCTGCATCCGCACACTGGCTTCTAATGAAACAAGTCCATTGTACAGTTTGTTTTTTTAATTAATCTTTGTGTCCAGCGCCTTTTTAGGTATCCTCATTGTTTGCAATCATCAGGAGTGAATTGATTTTAATGGGTTGAGAGAGGAGTTAGTGGATTTCTCAGCACCAATTTGAAATAACGTTCATATTCAAAGCAGGCCCTGTTATGATTTGGATTATTTGTTAATCAACAGTAATATATGTGGCTTCTGAACTGCTAATCACAGTGCTCATGTGATATCAATTTTGAAATCTATAACTACAAAATCAACACCTAGATAGTACAGTAGTTATGGAGATGATCAGAACTGGACCATTGTTCACATTATATAGACTCAATTATTCATCCTATTCCACTCCCTATCTTCATTAGTTCAAAAAACAGACAATTTTGTTAGATCCTTGAGACCAACTTACATTCTGAATTTACTCTGTTGGCTAACTACAGAACCCATGGTACATTGCACTGTCAGTGCTATTTAATCACTGTAGGGTGGTGGTCATAAAATTACTAATTAGAATACTTAATTCAGGATCTCTGTGTTAGTGGTAATGTAATGAATGGACTGGTGACAGAAAGGAAACCACTAATGGCTATGCTGATTGTAGTTCCGTTTCTTGATAGACTAAGGATGGCAGGCAGATGGAGAGAGAAGGACATCCTAAAGATGGGCAGAGAAAAGGGAATCACTCCACCACCGGTACCAGTAACCATTCCATGACCTTTGCCCTTAAAGCATATGAAATTGAAGACATCAAACCCAAAGAAGTTCCATGGATTGCTAATCAGAAATAACAGCACAAGTAGAAGTCCAGTATGGAATGAGAGATTTCAAAATTCCTTTCTGTCCACTGTGACACAAGGAAAGACCATGGGTATCTTCTGAAAATGTGTCCAGTACCACATAACTCATAAGGTCTATTTTTAGTTGATGTTGGCAGATAACATATCCATCACCATAACATTTCAAATGTTTAAATATCTGTCCGACAACACAAAGTGATCTTTTTTAACCAGGAAACAGCATCTCGATAGCTATGCTATTTGTTTGTGTTTCTTGTTGCATGAGGTTGCCTGCTGGTATTATTTAATCTCATGGGTTATTTATGGTGTTTCGTTATTTATTTATTTGATTATTTTGTAAATTATTTATCTATTGAATTATTAATTCATCTTCATGACATACCTTACATTATTTATGACTTAATTTGAGATTATTGCATCTAGATGCCACATTGTTATAGTGTAGGCCTTTACACATCAAGTTAGAAAATGAAATCAACCTCCAAGGCTATTTGGTATTGAACACAGCGGCAGTAGAAAAATGATAAAGATTCCATTTACATAGCATCTGTTTTCAAACTGGAATGAGACGGACACGTCTTGTTCAAATGAAGGTGTGATTTAAAATAGAAAATCCTAAACACTGTTATAGAAATGTAGAATGCACCTTTAAGACAGAATGTTCTTACTTTAGGGAAATGGATGTTATCATCAGCCAGTTGCATGTGTATTAGGTGCAATGTTACATAACAGTCCCAAATAAATTTCAGTAGAGTCCGCATGAGGAGATTGGAATCATTTGAGAGACTCTGCATGAGTTGCATGTCAATTGACATCTCTGACAAGCGAGATTATCAATTGCTAGCTAGCAAGTAGCAAGCACAAAGGTAAAGAAAGCTGTCATGTTCCTTTTAGAAGGAATAGGGGATTCAGCTCAAATTGATTTATGTGTAGCTGTAATATGTCCCCAGAAAACGCACTTTTGCAACAGGATGTCCCGTTTATCACTTCTACTCCAACATTGCTTTTAAGTATTTATGAAGTTTATAATTGTACTCTAAAATTGTCTAACTGTCCTAACCTACAGTTTGTTTAAATGTATTGTGGTCCCAAACTTCGAATTCTTTATGTTGACATACTTCGTTATAATGTTTCACCCATTCTTCCTTCTTTGTGATGTTTCACTACTTTTTTCCTGTTGTTAATGCAGGAAATGTTAGTGTAACATATCAAGTGGTTTGAAATCTGTACCTATGTATTACCTATATATTATATGTAAGCCATATATTATATGAAATAAACAGAATACTCTGCAGAAGTATGAGGTGACGAGTTCACTTAGGTGTGCTATGTAAAACACTATAATATGCAAAATACTGAATCCATAAAATGCCTAGAAAAACATCTGCCTAATGACATTTCCTCAACACTTCTCATTTGAAACTTGAGATTGACTTGACTATAAAAAGTAGATGAAACTGTAAATCATGCGACATATTGTAAAATGTACTTCTGTCTTCTCATGCTCTGTAATGAAGCAGTCATTATGATTATTTTATAGGACTGAAGTTTTTAAAAACTACAAGAATGCATTAGGCTACTCTGCATAATGAACAGATGTTGTGGCAACAAGCACATACATTATGCATAAAAAAAATATTTCAATTTTGATTGTAGATGCTGATTTATTGAGACAAGTCTAGCTTCCAACAGTAATGGATTTAGGATATGCTTTTGTTGTTGTTATTTCCATAATTAATAATAGGGAGGCAGCACATTATATATGCTTTGTATTTATAAGGATGAGAAAACTTTAGCTATAATAAATAAAATGCTGCTTGCTGAACTTAAAAACCAGACTGAATTAATTATACATTAAACCTCAACCATTCTGAAAGTAGAAATGTGCCATTATGTGGTTTCAGCTTTGCTTTCTGCTTTTTAATGTTTATTCTCCATTTCCGATAAGTAATGGAGTAATCGCAATCAGGTAGAATTTGAAACAAATCTCTGTGTGATAAAGATCATGGGGAAAAGTGGGAAATCTGAAATGAGAGTGTGAGTCCATCTGCCTGGAAAAAGGAAAGTGACTGATGCTCTGGTGGTACTCAAGTCATGACTTTTGCGGTCAAAGGTTACGATCTGATGTACTGCAATTGTCATCCTGTTAAGAGATTCACAACATTCTTCCAGAAAAAAAAACATAGCGTTTAGTGCACCCAAATGCCACGTGGAGTGGAATGAAATTTGGCTTCACACAGTAGAATTAATGATTTGAAGACACATAGTTGGTAAATAATTGATTCTAGCCCTGAGGACGGTTAGGAGCTGAGTAAAAGACTAATAAATCATTTGTGGTGCTGCCAGTTGTCACTTCCAGTTATTTCTGGGTTTGTGATAAACGGCTGCACCTGCCAGCTGCTGGCCATGCCATCCCTTGGAGCAGAAAGGGACAACTTCACCCAAATGTTGCACCCTTGCCTTGCCGCATAGCCCCCCAGGCTTTAACTCCCATGACCTGTAGGTTGCATGGACAGCTCAGAAAAGAGAAAAGGCCGTTTCAGAACTTTTCCAGCATTGTTTTAAAAGCATCTTATTTTGATGTTTGTGAACTCACATGGCACACCCTAAAATAAAAAAAGGTTCTTGGAGGATCCTTCAGGGGTTTTTCAAAGTAAAACTGTATGAAAACATCTTTGGGAACATCTTTTATAACCACCTCAAAAATGAAGACCCAAAGGTTTCTTCATAGGGACATTTGAGGAACCATTTAAAGGGTTGCTCAAATAATTTGGCAGGATTTCCCCATGGTTTCAATAACACCGAAATGTTTTTATTTTATTTTACTCTGTTTAGAGGGCACGCTACAGTTTAAAAAGCTGTAGCTGTTGCAGTTTAGAAAGTGGTCACATATGCAGTTTGTGAAGGCTACTAGCTTATGGCATGTATTCACTTCAGTAAGCCAGGAATGACAATGGAGGGGTTCTAAACCAGGTTAAACGTTTTCCTACATAATAATTATGTTACATATATGAATCCTCAAGTGCACTTTGATGTAACCTCCAACCCAGAAACCTTTAGTCTTGCCAAAGTTTAAGTCACATTCCACATTTCAACAGAGCATAATTCAAATGTTAATAGTCCTACAAGAAGCAAACCGGCAATGCATTCGGCACCTGTGCTGAAGGCAGAATAGTCCGTAACAATTTGGACGAATAGTCCTTTACACCAGGTGCAATAAATTTTCAGGGAAAGGGTCTCCGATTGGAAAATATCCACGAGGGAGCCATATATGAGATTTTATTATGTAATGACCGAGTAGGAGGTAATCAAGTTGAGTTGTTCCTCCTAAACAGGACAAAAGATGCAACTGGAATTGTGTAGCAGATTCTTGAAAAAAAGACAAACTATGTTGTTTGGGGGGAGGGGGGGCTGTTAAATCATGTAAAAAGAACAAGTTTAGATTTGTTCTCAGAATGATAAAGCCAAGCCTCATAATCATAGCTTCTTATGAACAGGTCTTTCCCTCCATTCCTCACTCCATTTCTTGAACATATAAATTACACTGATTAACACTGTTGTACATTCACGTGTTTTCACCTTCTTTCAATATAACAGATTGCATATTGTAGCAATATAAGAATGTGTGTCTAGGTGTAAAGAATCTTTTTAATTCTGTGCCACAACACATTGCCATTGTTAACATATCTGAGACGTGTCAAAAATGCTCATGTTTTGTCACACTTTCAAATGAAACTAATGCAAAACGAATGTAAAACCACAGAGAGCTTGTCAAGTGGATAATTACAGAGTTCCAGAACACAAGTTTCTGTAGACCCACTCTGAGGAATAGTGCTTAGAGCCTGTACTGAAGTGCTAGGAAGACACTGTGTTGAACTGTTTTTTGAAAAAGACAACGTCTTTTTCAAATCTGTTTCATAATGTTTTACCTTAGAGATCAAAAATATTTTTTGGTA
The DNA here is from genome assembly GCA_016801105.1 of Esox niger. Taxonomy (NCBI): domain Eukaryota; kingdom Metazoa; phylum Chordata; class Actinopteri; order Esociformes; family Esocidae; genus Esox; species Esox niger. The sequence goes on along the minus strand of JACXGJ010008038.1, from coordinate 22,661 downwards.
TATTGTATTGAAAAAAAAAACGGCTGGGTTTGGAGCATTGCAGATATGGAGCATTGGTAGATTGATTATATCCTTTTATATAAATTATCTAAATGTAACTAGACATTTTGTACCAAATACACAGTGTTTGCCTCATGACCCCTATCACTAAATAACGTTGTCTGTTTTGTTGTAATGTAAAATACTTACATTGTGTTTGACAGGTGATAGACAAAAAGGGGGAGAGCATTAAATAGAAAGTAGTGCAATTCAGTCCATCTGTGAAAATGAGCCAAAGATGAAGCAGAGAGCGTGGTGGGAACCCCAGAGGAGAAACAGCAGACTCTGACAGCATTAGCAAGAGGTGTCCCTGCCTTCACCACAGCTTTCACGCCTCACTCCTCCTCCAACGCAAATCCAAGGCAACACAAGTTATCCATTTGAGATATTGAGTTGGTATAGAATAAAGCATGCACTTATGCACCACGGTCATGAGAATAATCAGCAAGGGACTGCCTGTCTGTTTATCTGTCACCCGCATTAGTGCAAGCATTTGCTCGCTGCAGGTGGCATGAAATTTTAAAGTGTAACCTCGTTTCGCTAACTGACCAGAGCAAACTTATCACTTGTATTTGTCCTACAGTCAACAAAAGGTAGTATTAATTATTTGCACTCATTTAATTTTTTATCTTGGAGCCTGTCCTAATTGCTCTTTCCTGAGATTGGAACATTGACCTTGATATTAGCTAGTGGAAAACCAAGATGTTAAAGCTCTTTTATGAATACCCTAATCTTTAAAAGAATTGTGTTTCGCTGATGTGAAAGTGAATCCAATGATCTTGCACAACAAAATAATGATTGTTACATATAATAATAATAATAACAATAATATATATATATATATATATATATACATGCAGTAGTTACTTTATAGTAAGCCTTAACTAAAACTGTATAGTTATACTGCAACTGGCATGGAGAAGTTCAGCTGTTCAAACGGCCATTGGCAAAAGCCATACAGTTCAAAGACGCTATGATGGAGGAACATTAGAAGAAACTTTAGTCAGTTTAGCACAATGGTCAATGATGTCTAGCAACGTGCAATGCCGTGGCGTAGTGGTTAAAGAAAGGGCCTTTTACATTGAAAATCTATGATCGAATCCATTGAGAGCAACAACATTTATTAATTGTATTTGTGGGCCGCAAAAAAACTGCATTATACAGTATTGTGACTATATCTGATACATTTCACAATTCTCTTGTCTTTTCACTTGATGAAAAAGTTAGTTATCATCACCTTTATTGATAGTTATTGTATCAATGTCATTCACGAATTAAAGAAAAAAGTACTTTGTTATGCCATGAAAGAAAAAAATACATTCTTATGCCATTAAATGAGATAGCTTTGGTGGACTCACTAGCAGTTGCTCAATTCTTGACTATTCCAGTAAGTTTGTAGATATTGATAAAGCCTATTACTGGCTAATATGCTGTTAAAATGACCAGTGGCAAATTCCACACAGTTCATGGACGCCATTTTTGGTAGAGGTAAACTTAGTAAGAAACGTTTACAGTTTTACTGTATCAATATCATTCACAAATGACAAATTAGCAGTTGAAACAGCCAGTGGGAAACAAGGATTTGTTCAAGGTAGACACAAGAGACTATACTGACACCCATCAAAAGTACAGCTCTGTGGTGTAGTGGTTAATGACCCAGCCGTCCACATGGGCGACTTGGGTTTGAATCTTGAGAGGGCAACCTTTTCTATTGCAGGCCGGTTGAACTAGGCTTGCCTGGTTTCTTGTTTTAAAGTATGTAGGTTGGTAGGTTCAGAATATCAACAATTTACACCCTCACCTTTAAAACTTTGTCCGTAAGGTTACCTTGCTGGCTAGCTTTTGGTTCTCTATGATTGTGTTGTTGTAAGAGTAAGTTAAATAAATCTGCAGTTATGTCAGCAACATTGCACCTAGTTTATTTCTGAAACTACTTAACTGCTAATATAACTGAAGAAAAGAAAAGTTTGCTACATGTTATTATTCATTAATCTGTTTAAAATAATCAGCTCAGCCAGCCTATAAAGTTCTTGTTTGTGAAAAAGACCATAGCTAGCTAACATTAATAAATGCAGCTTGCATTGGGAGCAGCTGGCTCGCTATGATTAGAAATTGTAAACAAGTACAAAATAGCATGTTAATCACAAACAAAATACCACAATTTTAGATTCCGATTTTTCAAAATCGGAATCTAAAATTGTTTATTAGCTTGAATTGTGAAGAGAATACACTCCAGGAGCATGTTATATATGTACCTTTAAAAACAGTAGCAATGTATATGTTTAAAATGTTTGAACGTTTAAACCACACTGGTAATGTCAAGAAAACAAAACTAACACTTACAGGTCAAACTTATATTATTCGAATTACAAATAATCAACTTAATATTAGTTGGAGAAGAAAAACACTTGGGTGAGGATGTGTTGTTGGGGGATTAGAAAAGAGGAAACATACCAATCAAGTCAACTTAGAATATAAATAAGTATTCACTTATTTAATATGACACAACTGAATGAGCTGTGTTGCAACCAATGGTCTTTAGAAGTTACATAATTTAAATAAAGTTCCCGTGCGCAATTAAGGTGTTTCACATGCTTTCCGATTACATACACCTGTCCCTTGGAGGTCCCACAGTTGGTTGGAATTATTCCTAACAAAAACCACATCATGAAGACAAAGGAAAATTCAAAGCAGACCTGGAGTCACATACAAGCAACGATAGGGAGAAGGATATACAAATATTTTCATGGCATTAAATATCCCAAGGAGCAAATTAAAATTCATTATAAAAAATATAATCTCTCTAGAACAGGCTATCCTAAAAAAGTTATCTGGGCACAAAGGGCCCTAGAAAGGGAGGCCTAGGACCATTCAAAGAGATTCAGATGCTTCACCGTCTGAGCTAGGAGACACTGTGCATACTGAAACAATAATCTGGGTGTTTCCCAAAAGTGCCCTTTATGGTATAGCTGCATTGTTAAAGTAAAATCACAAGAAGGCATATGGGAGATTCTGAGACCAAGTGGAAAAAGATTGTATGCTCTGATGAGACCAAAATAGAGCTGTTTGGCCTCCCTACTAAGCACTATGTTTGGATGCAGCAACGTACAGAGAAATCCTGGAAGGAAAACCTGCTGAAATCTGCTGGGACTTGGGAGAAGATTCATCTTCCAGCAGGACAATGACCCCAGAAATACAGCCGAAGCCAAACTGGAGTGGCTTAAAGAAAAGCTCCTGGAGTCGACCAATCAAAGACCGGACCGCAATCTTATTGAAAATATGTGGAATGAGTTGAAAAATGCTTTTCCCCAAATATCCCTATCCAACTTGATGGATCTTGAGCAATTTTGCATAGAAGTATGGAAACAAAATGCATTATCCTGACATGCAAAGCGGGGAGAAAATAGTCCAACTAGACAAATGGTTGTTAATTCTACCAAAAGGTGCCTCTACCAAATAAGGGTGACTACTTAGAACAGTTACAACATAGCACATTTTATTTTTATTTTGACATTATGGATTTTGTGTTAATCAGGGGCAAAAACTATTACATTTATTTTATTTAAAATGTGGACAAGTCCAAGTGGGTGAATACTTTTAAGAAGCACTGTATTACATTCCTGCACTGCACTGTCCAATGCAACAAATTCAACAAGTCCTCTTCCCTGTGCCGTCTGTTCTTTGACACCTGTTTGATGTAGAATTCCATTCCCCTCTGCATCACTTCAAAGGTTTCATGATTGGTCAGCCATTGGAGTTTTTTTATAAGTGAATCTACACAGATAAGTGGTTGGTTTCCCTTTGGTCTTATCTTCACAAAACAGTAGAGCTTGCTGTCTTTGACCAACTCTACAGTTATCTTTCTTAGAACTCTATCCTTAACTCTAACCTGTCAGGCTACATGGCAGGTCACTCAACTGAGTGACCTGCCTCTGTTTTTAGAGGCTCTTCAAACTTTCCAACAGACAATCCTCTGTCCTCATATATGTAGCAGCTGCCGTCAACACTGTCTATCAGGAACTCTGTCAAACCCCTCAAGGATTGGGCATCTCAGGCTCTGCACCGTCTTTAATTGCACCGTCTTTAAGTGATGTACTTCTAGGCTATGCTCTATTACTATACAGCCATAGTCTGGTCCTGTTCACTTTGGTCATCTCTGGTCGTTTGATATTGTGATGAGTGAAGGATAAATAGCTACACTTAAAAACATTGCAATGATTGATTGCTTGAAGGGAGCATTCATAACTTTTCTACCTTGTAGCACTGACTTTGCTGAGAGTCGGGTGTACTTACTACTGAGTTTTGTCATCAGAAGTGGCTGAAATCAAACAGCTCATAATCAAAAAGAGCATAATCAAATTGTGTTGACCTCACAGTTTATAAATAAAAAAAAAACATTGAGAAAAAATTGAAAATTACATTTTAAACTCTACTGCCTCTTTAATCACCTTTCTTTCCTGAATATCTGGGCATTCATTCATATCCAAAGGCCCACATGACAACCCTGTTTCTGTATTCAATTCACATTGCGTGGCACAAAAGTTAAAGACATAGTCAGATTCAAATAAGAGCTTCTCTGGAGCAGGACATAAGCGCTTGACAGCTTTCCAGGTGAGCAGGACAGTTCTGTGTGAGATGTCCTGATGACAGTAAAGGCCAAGTGGGGGATGGGTCGATGGGTAGTCATCTGGGATCTGAGAGGAACAACAGCGCTGCTCCCGTGCATCTGCTCCCTGACACCTCCCTAATCTGATAACGGATGAGGACAGGTTGCCTTCCCTGTACCTGGCAAGTACCCGCCCAACCTGCGCAGGAGGATTTCCGTGGATAAGGCCCGGTCTTGGCAAACACCAGGATCCTCTGGAGAATAGTTAAAGGGTGATTAATCATTGTTTAGGCGCAGAATGCGCCTGGAAGAATGGAAAAGCGGCGTTCCACACCTCGGAAGCAATTAATCCCTGTGATCTCCTCCAGGTTTGTCTTGTAGATAAGTCAGGGTACAAAACTGTTCCTAATTCATCAACCCACTCATGCCATCCAGCATAAAACACACAATTTATTTCCAATCATTTATAGTCAAATTTAAAAAAGAGTGACTTTGCCACATCCAAGTGTGCCTTATATTAGCTTCATATAAACTAAGTACCCTAGATTACAATGGGAATCGTGTTTTATTGTGCACATCTGGTGGAGTCACATTGCATTTTCGCATTTGCTGGCTGAATTTTTTAGTGATTGTGGCATAAATCATTTTGCTAATCAGAAACATAAGTGACGTGGAGTCATCTCCCCTCTTTGAAACAAAGAAACAACATATGGCTCAAAAAGCACTCAGGTCTTTTATTTTCAAGGTATATAACCTGTGTGTAAAGCAACATTATTGGATTGATTTGCATTTCTCTTTCATTCAGGGCATTACTTTCCTGTCTGCTATCCTCAAAGATAACTTCAATAATTAATGAATTAAGAAATATATATATTTTCCATCACTATTTATTTTATTCTCAAACCTGTTCTGAAATTATAGAGATACAGTAGCATTTTGTTAACTATCCATAAATGTGCCAAAAATCTGAAAAGCTAAAATTACTTATTTAATGAAGTGCACAGACGGACAAATGAAAAACGAAGACCGATACAGTATGACACTATTTAATTATTTATTTAAATGCTGCTTTCTGGGTCTCTGTGTATACCTTTATGAAATTACATACTGCCTCCTAAAATGGCGGAAAATAGACATGGATTCCAATAATAGTAAAATGGCTCCCGTTTTAATTGCATCGTTACATACCCAATATCAGCTGCCTACCTGCCAATATCAATATTGCAATAGCATGGGTGGAATATAGATGACGCAGTGTGTGCGTGGGTCTTCCATGAGGGCCTTCATGCCAGACTCATCCCACTGCCCGCTGTGCTGGGAATGGAGATGTAGGCCGGATTGCAGCTCGTCTTTCTAATGCCCCCCCGTATTCCCTTAATTGCTGACGGATCTTGTTTGGATTTTGATGGCAGCTCAGAATCGGTAGTTGCAGCACATAGGAATTGATAGGTCTACTGGGAAACATCATGTTACTGTGTGTGAGTGTGTGCGTGTGTGTGTGTGTGTGTGTGTGTGTGTTTGTCTGTCTGTGTGTTTGTGTCTAATTTGTTAATCGGGTGTTGCCAGAACAAAAAGTAAGTAGAGGGTGTTGGGGAGGGTCAGAGGTATCGAAATACATGAAATAAAATTGGAATAAATTATTACATGAATAAATTATTACATATTGAGCCCAAAGATTGTTCATTTGGGGTTTTTACTCTGCATGCACATGTGTAAGCCTACATTACAGTAAATAAGCCCATTTAATGTAGAAAGTTGTAGTATACAGACATCAGTCATTCAAATTCAAGCACTTAATTCAAATATTCAACAATCAACATTTATTATTATTATATATATTGCTGTTCAAATATGGAGAAAACAACTCCGATTTTGTTATTTTGAATGTGCCTGGAGAAATGTTCAAATAAAGTTAGAGAGCTGTGGCTGTAAAGAATTAACATCCATTATTTGTGTGTAGTAAATATGTTTTGAAGCAATACAGTGTTTGTTTACATTGTGTGCTGCAATGGATAGCACATACAGTGGGGAGAACAAGTATTTGATACACTGCTGATTTTGTATGTTTTCCTACTTACAAAGCATGTAGATGTCTTTATCACATTATATGATTTTAAAATAATTATTTTGCATTTTATTGCATGACATAAGTATTTAATCAACTACCATCCAGTTAGAATTCCAGCTCTCACAGACCTGTTAGTTTTTCTTTAAGAAGCCCTCCTGTTCTCCACTCATTGCCTGTTTTAACTGCATCTATTTAAACTCATTACCCTTAAAAAAAGACACCTGGCCATACTCTCAATCAAACAGACTCCAATCTCTCCACAATGGCCAAGACTGGCCAGAGAGCTGTGTAAGGACATCAGGGAGGAAATTGTAGATCTGCACAAGGCTGGGATGGGCTACAGGACAATAGGCAAACAGCTTGGTGAGAAGGCAACAACTGTTGGCGCAGATATTAGAAAATGGAAGTTCAAGATGACGGTCATTCTCCCTCGGTCTGGGGCTCCATTCAAGATCTCACCTCGTGGGACATCAATGATCTTGAGGACGGTGAGGGATCAGCACAGAACTACACGGCAGGACCTGGTCAATGACCTGAAGAGAGCTGAGACCACAGCCTCAAAGAAAACCATTAGTAACACACTACGTCGTCATGGATGAAAATCCTGCAGCACACGCAAGGTCCCCCTGCTCAAGCCAGCGCATGTCCAGGCCCATCTGAAGTTTGCTAATGACCATCTGGATGATCCAGAGGAGAAATGGGAGAAGGTCATGTGGTCTGATGAGACAAAAATAGAGCTTTTTGGTCTAAACTCCACTCGCCGTGTTTGGAGGAAGAAGAAGGATGAGTACAATCCCAAGAACACCATCCCAACCATCACGCATGGAGTTGGAAACATCATTTTTGGGGGATGCTTTTCTGCAAAGAGGACAGGATGACTGCACTGTATTCAGGGGAGGATGGATGGGGCCAAGTATCGCGGGATCTTGGCCAACAGCCTCCTACCCTCAGTAAGAGCATGAAGATGGGTCGTAGCTGGGTCTTCCAGCATGACAATGACCCGAAACACACAGCATGGGCAACTAAGGAGTGGCTCCATAAGAAGCATCTCAAGGTCCTAGAGTGGCCTAACCAGTATCCAGACCCGAACCCAATAGAAAATCTTTGGAGGGAGCTGAAAGTCCGTATTGCCCAGCAACAAACCTGAAGGATTTGGAGAAGGTCTGTATTGAGGAGTGGGCCAAAATGCTGCAGTTTGTGCAAACCTGGTCAAGAACTACAGGAAACGTATGATCTCTGTAATTGGAAACAAAGGTTTCTGTACCAACTATTAAGCTCTGCTTTTCTGATGTATCAAATACTTATGTCATGCAATAAAATGCAAATTAATTATTTAAAAATCATACTATGTGATTTTCTGGATTTTTGTTTTAGATTCCGTCTCTCACAGTTGAAGTGTACCTATACAGACCTCTACATGATTTGTAAGTAGGAAAACCTGCACAATCAGCAGTGTATCAAATACTTGTTCTCCCCACTTTATCTAAATCAAATTCATATGCACTCTTTAAAAATTCTGAGCAGATTTTCTATGACAAGGATTTACATCGGAAAATAGAAACAGTGGTTACAAAACAGCCTAGATTTGGTTTATGTGAGACAGTGGCCATAGTGATTTTGCTAGAGTAAGAAGTGGCACAAAAGAACCAGGCAACTGCTAAAAAGACCAAGGTGGTGAGTAGACAAATCACTGTAGTGTTTTACAACAACGAGCCTCCAACAGACCTAAATTAATGTCAGTCAGGTCTCAACCACAGTTTTAAGCACACTTGAAGATGTAAAGGCTAAATTCAGCTGAAGTATCAAGAAACGAATGACTTTTACATCGATATGTTTAATTGTGCTGTATGGGTTATGCTTTAAACATTGGTTCATACACATTGTCAACATCAGACATTTTCACTTAATGTCTTATAATTGCATATAAGGGCCTTTCTGGAATACATTCACCTATATATTCAGAATCAGAATCAGCTTTACTCGCCAGGTATGTGTACATATACTGGATTATACTGGCTCACGATGTGCTTACTCATAAAAAACATAAACAAAGGACACTCAAGAATAGTCACCGACTGCAATATACAGTACACATAAATACACATAATGAATAAATAAGAATTTTTGAGCAGGTATAATGTACATGAGGTAGGTGGATATGATATATACAGCATGAACAGCACTGAATTACAGGATGACAAAATAATAATATTATCTTGATCTGCAACACAACCTGGAAGACTTTGGACAGGGACAGCATACAGTGCTCTGTAGCACCAACCAGAGGGACAGGGCTGGAACAGGTTGTATCCATGTTGTGATGGATCTCCAGTGATGTTTCCTGCCCTTTTTCTGACTCTGGTTTTGTTTAAGTCCTGGATGGTGGATAGGTTGGCACCAATGATCTTTTCTGCAGTTCTAATGGTCCATTGTATTCTGTTCCTTTCCAGTTTCGTGGCAGATCCAAACCAAACAGTGATGGAGGTGCAGAGAACAGACTAGATAATGGCTGTGTAAACGTGGATTCAGTAGCATCTTTGACAGGTTAATTAAGCTTCTTTAGTTGGAACAGGAAGTACAACCTCTGCTCTGCTTGGGCTCCCACTTTAGATCCTGGGAGATATTGGATCCCAGAAACCTGAAGGATTCCACTACAGACACAGGGCTGTTGAGAATGGTGATGAGGGGCAGAGTCGGGGGGCTCCTCCTGAAGTCCAAATTCAATTACACTGGTGATGTGAAAAATGTCCTGTTTGCTATTTTCACTATACCTGTCCAGACTTGTAATGGTACTATAATTGTCCGATTTATTCAAGTAGATTAATAATAGTAATAAGTAATGTAATGTAATAATAGTTATTCACAGTAATATTATTTCACTAAGACTACGTCCTTTTACCCCTCTGCTACCAATAGTACTACTGGTGAACACCGGGTCAATTACAAGTACAATCAATGAATTACACTCAAGACTATTTCTGAACACTGGTTCCTCTCTGCACTTCTCTGACCCGGATGGCAGACAAAAGGGGACGAGGATGTGACTTTCATTTAACACTGGCTGGTGCGCAACTACTAACGTTAAGGAATTCTTAACAGAATTCATAACAGAATGTCAAAGACTCATGACTCAACTTGGAATAGCATTTCCAACCATTGGTGTTTCAAACTTGAAGTCATACTTGCTTGAACGATGAGTACATTTTGTGAGTTTACTTTCAGGAAATACTGGGGTGCCCTCCATGGTGCTCAGTAGAGACCTACTGCATTTCATGTAGGCATGGTTGGCCCCTGTGAAACTTCATGAACAACACCAGTAGTGTGTTACATATCACTAATAACCACAAATGAGGTAAAACCGTTAAAACACTTAATTAGAATATTTTTGCTAGAATAGTTATTTTCATTTAAACCCTACAATTCCAAAACAACAGAAACATTTTCTTTTCACCATTTAACAGCAAAAAATATTATTTTGACCAAAAAAAATCAGACAAAACAAACCAAAATACGGCCATTCTCTCTGAACCCCGATGCATATGGCAGAGCATCCAAGCCATCACTGAATACCGGACAGAGAATCCTACCCGCACAGCCATCGATGTCTCCTTCACCAATGCGTTGAATGGGTTCCACACCCGCTTCGACAGGAACCACAAAGAGCCAGCCAGCTGAACTCCACCCAGACGCCAACCCCCCCAGACTATCCACCGCAGATGTGTCGTCTGCACTTAGCAGGGTGAATGCACACCAAGGCTGCTGGTCCCGATGGCGTCCTCGGTGTGTGCTCAATGCATGTGCAGGCCCAGGTGGTTGTCCCAATGCTTAAAGACCTCAAACATTAAGCAAGTGCCGAAGCAGTCGACTGTGTCTAGATTGAATGACATCCAACCAGTTGCACTCACCCCCATAATCATGCAGTGCTTTGAAAAACTAGTTCTGGCCTTCTTTAAGTCCTGCCTCCCCCCAACATTGAATCCGTAACAGATTTCACACCAGTCAAACTGGTCTACAGAGGATGCCATCTCCTCGGCTTTACACTCTGCCCTGACCCACCTGGAAAAGACCAACACCTATGTGAGGATGCTATTCACAGACTTCAGTTAAGTTTTCAACACTGTCGTCCCCTCTAGGATGGTCAACAAACTCCATGACCTGGGGATCAGCCCCTCTCTCGAGAACTGGACTTTGGACTTCCTATACGATAGACCCCTGTCTGTCAGGTTAGACAACCTCAATTCCTCCATTCTGATCCTGATTACTGGTGTTCCACAAGGCTGTGTGCTGACCCCCCTCCTGTAATACCTCTTCACCCTCGACGGCGTTTCTGTACACAGTTCCAACACGATCGGCATGTTCGCAGACGACAACACGGTGCTCAGTGCTCAGTGCTCAGTGCTCAGTGAAAATGGCAAGTCAGCCTTGTGGGTGTCCACATCTCCGAACACCTCTCTTGGACCCTCAACACCTCAGACCTGGTCAAAAAGGTGCATTAGCGCCTGTACTTTTTCAGTAGGCTGAAGAAAGCCAGCCTGTCATTCAAGATCCTTGTGAACTTTTGCTGCTGCTCAATCAGTGTGGTTTAGCAGCTGCTCCATAGTCGATTGGAAGGCCCTGCAACTGGTTGTGAAAACCACCCAACACATCACTAGTGCTCAGCTTCATGCCATCGCAGACCTCCAGTGGAAACCGTGTCTGCACAGGGCACGTGGGATCATCAGGGACCGTTCACGCCCCTGCCACAAACTGTTTGCCCTCCCACCATCAGGCAGGCGGTACAGGTCTCTATGGTCCCGCACCAGCAGGCTCAGGAACAGTTTCTTTCCATCTACTGAAACCGTGCTGAACTCTGTGACCCAGAGAACTCTGTGATCTCTGTGACCCATCACTTACCATTCCCCCCCACCTCTCTGGGACCTTGTTGCATTAGAGTGGGCAAATATTTTTGCATCAAGATGTGCCTTGCTAATAGACTCCTATCCAAAATGATTGAGTGCTGTAATAAAATCAAAAGGTGCATCAACAAAGTATTAGTTAAAAGGTGTTCATACTTATGCAACCAAGTTATTGAGTTTTTTATTTTTCCCTCTTGAAGATTTCAGTTTGTTTTTAAATTGAATTCACACTATAGGTCAGATTTAAAGTGTAAAACATTCTGACATTATTTATCTTTGTCTCATTTCTTTACATCACAAAAACCTGCCATTTTAACAGGGGTGTGTAGACTTTTTATATCCACTGTGTATATATTACTTGTAAATATTTGTACATTAACCGCCCTCTATTTGCACTTCTGGTTTGATGCTAACTGCATTTCGTTATACTGTACTTGTAGTGTTCAATGACAATAAAGTTGGATCTAATCTAATCAAATGTTCCCTCTGGGCAGTCCCTATCTAGACGAGAGGTAGATTTGATTTTAAGTCAGGGTCCAATTCAGAAAAGCTCCAACTTCAACCACATTAGTCACGTGTCTAATACCAGTCATATTAAATCAAGACAACAAAATGTATTTCCGACTCAATCATAATTAATCAGACTCCTTGTGAGGTGTGTTGATAGTTAGTGAATTCAGATTTGCTAACTCAGATCATCACTTTCCCTTGCTTGGCCAAATGCACTTCCAAGGATGTGACAATGTAATACATAATTCAAGAGCTGAGGGTGTAGGGTTTTTGGGCTGCTGGTAGCCTACTGAATTGATTACATATTTTTATTGCTTAGGTAATTGACTCCAGCGCAAACTATGTTCCAGAATGTACAGCTCCAGAAAAGATTTAGAGACCATTTTTTCTTTCCTTTCCAAAATAGTTGCAAAGGTAGTTTTTGAGTGAGGAGCAAAAGGGTTCAAATTAGGGGACCACTGCAAATAGAACGCCTCTGTTCCTCACTCAAAACTTTCCTTTTAAACTTTTTGGGAAAGAAAAGCAGAATGTGCAGTGCTGTATATGGGTTAGAATCCAGTCCACTTCTGGTTAACATACATTTCCTTCTATGGTCCTCCTATTTGGTCGATAGAATTACACAACATACTATATAAATGGATTAAACGAATGCCCATAAATGCAGTACCTTAAATAAAATGAAGATAATTCTACATATACTACATACAATTCACACATCTATGTTTGATAAAAAAGGTAATATGCAGAACCGTTTCTGTTCTGCGTAAGAATCTCTGACTTTCAAAAACTGGTCCTTAGTTGAAAATGCTTTTTGGTAGAACCCCATCCTCTTGTAAAGAACCCTTTTAGAACTATTTTTCTAAGTGCAGTGGATATGGTTCATAGATTTTGGAAATTCCCTGTAGTATTCACTGCCTGAAACAGCACACACAATGTAGTAGTAAATTACTGTATATCAAAGTATTACATTAAGATATTCATTATATTCAAACACTGCCTCGCCCAAAAACATTGCTGCTGTAGTAGTAGAACTTTTCAGACATAATGTATATTCGAGTAATGACTTTCTAGTTATATTTATACTGATTACCAAATTTAGGGGGATAACTGACAGACATCTAGCTGAAAACAGGTGGTCAAACGAGAAACAAGGGAATAGGTTGAGCATGTATCATGATTCTTCACTTGATGAGTTGCTCTGCAAAGCACTTAAGCTTAGTTCACACGTAAATATTTTCATCCCCAATATGTCACCTTGCCTACTGGCTGATAAATGGAACACAATGGAAAGCAGACAGAACTCCGAATTAGGAAGCCACACTGTTGATTAGCCAATTTATTTTATTTTATAATGTTTACTTCAGAAGTGGTCACAAAACTAAAACCGCAAAGATCAATCAATGGGATGTTGAAGCACTGTTGAACCTAGGAATAAACCTTGAGAAGTGGCCAGTCTTCTTTTTTCGAGTACATTTAACTTTAATTCCACATCGTTTATCAATATATTTACACATTCAGGTGACCAGTGGGTCAATAAATCCAGGTGGAAACAGGTACAGTGTGACCAAAATCTTAATGCATATCCAGATCAACATCACCACCAGGTATATTTTTCCGTTATAACCAGGTGTCTGTGGGCAGTGGCAGAATTCGTTCTTGGCCGCTTCAGCTTATTCAATCCGGCAAAAAATGTAAGTGATGCTAGGTTATAACATGTTAGTCAGGCTTTGCAGACACAGATTAACTAGTCCTGAACTAAAATATAAATTGAGCCTGATTAGCGACCCTAACAGATTGATTTACTCTTAAGTCATTGAGTACGTTAAAGGAATTCAGAAGAGCATCCATCAATCTTTGGGTTATCTGAGAATTACTATCTCAGCTATTTGAAAGTCCTTGATTGGGTTCCAAATGAATTTGTTCTTATGAACGTAAACATAATATGATGGTGATCCAAGATGTGGAGGTAAACATTTTGATTCGTATCTACTCCAAGGGACTACATTTGATCAAAATGATGTGGCATTGAATAGGTCCCAAGACATGTTGGACAACACCCACTGAGTAAATGCCTTTTGTTGAAGATTGGGGTGGAGGTCTTCATGTGAATATTAAAGTATCTTAAAAAAAAAAACATTCAGCCTTGCCGGTCTCATTATATCTATAACTTAAAATAAGTATTTAATTTATCTAGAATCACAGTAAAATGAATATACTATCAACATGTGTTTGAATTTACAGTGCTTTTTGAATGGTAATGATAAAACAAGGGAATAGTAACGGGAAAAGATTAAGAAACCACACGTGCAGCTCTTGCCTTCACTCGTTACTAACACGATCTTCCTACTGAATCCCTGAGAAATTACCAATGGATCGACGACCAATTAACCCACACTGAAAAGGATCTGCATTACCTATCTTATAAAAATTACTTGCAATTACACTTAATATACATTCACTTTGTAAATAACTTTTAAAAATATAATTAGGTTCCCTGAAAATGGACTACTGCAATAACTAGTCAGATCAAAATGAAATTAGCTTTTCAAAATGAATTACAAATAATTCGGTCTCATACTTGCTACAGTGTGACATTGCAAAACTAGGTCAGATATAACTTATGACTCCCAGAATTCAATGCAATGTAAATAAACAGAGCTACACATATTGACCGATGTACACAGCTAAAATAGCCCAATGTTACCTCCCAAAAACGTTTTTTACTGATTGTATTTGTCTATTACTAAAAGTGCATAGTGTCATACACGTTTGAGAACTTCTGAATGATAAATAAATAGTAAATCAATTATTAACACACATTATTGTGTAATAGCGTATGTATGTTAGTGAAGCGTGCCAGTACCTTTTTGCACCGATACTCAGGAAAAGCACAAGTTGGTAAATAATTATTCAGTATACCTTTTAGCATTATGCCGATAGGAGTTTGCTAGTATAATTTTAACCAGTTGAAATCAGAAATTAGATACATAACTAGTAGGTCTAACATTGTGGTGTTTTGCGGCAGTTATATCATAATCAAATTCTGAAACTCAGAGAAAGTACTAAAAAACGTGCCAAAATACTCATGCTGTTAAGTGAATTTGGAAACATATACACTGAAAAGGTTGAAAAAACTGAATAGTACACAATACATGAAAGTGTGAGAAATTAAGTTTTGTTTTTCATTTAGTTAGATGTTTTATTCTTTTCTATTGACATTTTTAGATTGAAACTGCTGTACCGTGGGTTGGTTTCTGGCAAGCTATTTCAACACAATTCTTTCTCCTATCTTTACCACTGTCTCTTAATTAAAAAAAATACTACACCAAATATCAGTCTGTTGTTTGCTCAAAATGTTAGTGGATTTATTCTCTTTTGGACTATGACTAAGTTTGGAGCTATCAGATCTATTGAGGTAGATGTTAGTTATATGTAACTGTTAGTTATATATATATATATATATATATATATATATATATATATGAAAAACTAACAGCTACCTCAATAGATATATATATAATGTCTATATAATATATAATGTCTATAATATATAGTATATATATAAATATCATTGGGATGAAACATGTTCATATTGTTTCAAATTATATGAAGTATTTTAGTCTACCCAGCCTGTGCTGGGTCCAATCATCATGATCTTATGATGAGTATCTAATTGTCTGACACTTTAAAGACTTTTGGCAAAGATGGCAGACTTTGGCAGAGAATAGGAGGCTCCAGTTACAGGGAGAACAGGCAGGAATTCACTTCTCTTTGTCGGTAAAACACACACGTATCCCATTCTGCAGTATTTCATGGTGTTTCTAAACACATTTGTGAACGAGCAGCTTCTTTTAGCCTTAACTTTAGATATGAGGACAGACTAAGTGCATCGAAAGGAAGTATTATACACAGCGATCGGAGAAACAATGTACAGTGGGACACAAGTAATGATGCATTGAAAGTTGATTAATAATTTAGTAGTATTCTATGACTTCCAGGGGCCTAAGCCCATTTGTCTCATAAATTGTAAAATTCGTTATCAGTTGTGTGGCATAGATATAAAGAGTCAAGATTTAAAAAACATATGAGTGATGAAAATATCTTATTAATAACGTGTTCCTGTTGGCTACCTGTTCACATCTCACAATAATTCTGGGCATCCGATCAGCACATTACATCCGAAATTGGAAGGAAATTGCACAATGATTAAATGCTTAGGAAACATCTGTTACAAAAGAAATAAAAACTAAAAGGAAAATGACACTATGTAACTGTCATCAGAAACACAACACATTATTTTATGCACCAACTGCTGTATGCACACGTCTTTATCTACAAACCTTTCTGCTTTACCATAGTGAATTTTTTGGTGTTCTCATCTAATCACGACATACGACTCTATTTAACATGAGTTTGAATGTGATTGGTTAATTCTGAACCCAGCCATCTCCCCAGTTATAAGAGGGTGTGCACACTTATGCAACCAGGTTATTGACAAGTTTTTCTTTCCCCAAAGGTTTCAGTTTGTTTTTCAGTTTACCTTATAGCTCACATTAAAAGTGGAAAAACTTCTGACATGTTTAATCTTTGTCTCATTGTTTTACATAAAATAACTGGCATTTTAACCTGGGTGTGTAGACCTTTTATGTCCATTGTACACCTGTGCTGCGGAAGGTCCCGTTTATACAGGTCAGGAGCCAATTACCTTACCATTGGCCGCCACCTATGAAACGTTTAAGTTGCTGTCCCATTTTCTGAATATAAAACCTAATGTTGAAGGATCATTGATTTGGCTGTTAATCTTAAAGTAAATTAAGACCAAGACCGTTCCACAGAAATATGAGATAAAGTAATAGAAAGTGTTTGGATATCCTAGTAAGCACAGTTGGTTCATTAATATGGAAGTGGAAGCCACATTACATCAACCAGGTACTGCTAGAAAAGTCAATAGGCAAATATCACACCCCATCACAACACTGGCAGGTACGTAATGGAATAAAATACTTTTCAATCCACTACTACTGCAGTAATGGACAGTGTCGGCTGTTATAATGCAAAAACAATCCTATATGGATTACATTTATGCTTAATAATATGAAAACAGCTATTTCATTTTTCTTGAGGCTTCTATTTCATTTCCAACACTTTTGTTGACAGCACGTGTTTGGTATGTTTCTGAGTCTATCCAATCACCCAAATAAAGTGGAGGTATGACGCTGGAAAAGACCTCTAGCATGAAAGGTGTGTGGCTTTGGGAACTCAGTCTGCTGTTCACCCTGAATCAACTGTGTAATAGGATTTGAGTGATGGATAGCTTTGAATCCATAACAATGACTCCAGAGCAATTTATTTGCTGAATGCCCATTCTTTGTAATGTGACATGACATCCCTATTAGATGTATAATAGCCTTCTTGAGTTAGTGGGACAATAATCTGCTCTCAGACAACAGAGGTTGAAGGTTACAGTTTGCATCAATAAAGATAAACAAAGACAAACTACTTCTTAGAAGCATTTGTTCCAATTCAAATGCTTACTCCATACTGTTACTTCAGTATTGGTTCTATATGCTCTATATATGTCGTTGCAGAAAAAAAGTAACTGTTTGACAATAGTATCATATGAATGGGGAGGATCTTTAAAGCATCAAGAGTTGAGTCATGTTTGTGTCTGGCTGCTGTTGTCACATTTTGTTTAGCTCTAAGGCTGTATATCTGGATCTGGCTGACTGTTATTGTTGTGTCTCCTGACGATGGTTCTGTGATTGATGGACGAGGTCCAGGACATCTCGATCGACAGCTGTTGATAGCTCTGAAATGGAGAGCAACTGTCGGAGCGTAACAATGAGCTCATTGCTCTCTGGGCTCAGCTTGGTTGCTAGCCGAGAAGCCCCGACAGAGGGGCACCTCATGAATTTCAACTGCCACAAGTGTGAGCAGTGATCAACATACAGTAGTAACTACTATGCTAAGAAAGAGTACAAATACTGTAACTCAACAACTCATTCTCCAACTACTGTTCTTACTTCTCCAGTCAGTTGAATATGTGTGTGTGTGTGTGTGTGTGTGTGTGTGTGTGTGTGTGTGTGTGTTTGTGTTGATGTGTTTTGCTGTCTGGTCTTGTTAGGGCTGTTACAAACATCTCATATGGTCAGTGACTAGATTGCAATACTGTGAGTCCAAAATAGGGTCTCTTTCAAGGAAAAACAGTAATTCTCTATGATATCATCATAAACTGTTGTGGCAAAGGTTTAATACATGGCCTTTGAGATTAGGAAACAACCAAAGCCAAATTAGTATTCTAGTGAAAATTATATCTCCCCATGCTAAATTAAGGTAAATTCTAAATTGCAGTTCATTTGTTTTATAATCTTAAAACAACTTGTGCTTGTTTGGCAACTGTTTATTTCTTATATTAAAAAAGAAAATATTACACTGGATGATTTGGCATCTCCATTTTTTGTATCTGAGTTCGATATTATGGGAATTCTTGGTTTGCACAATGATTAAATGCTTAATAAAAAATGCATTGTTGTTGCCAACATCTGTATTGTAGGACTAACGGCTCACTGGAGTGTGAGTCTTGTAAAGTTTCCAAGACGCATCGTTGAGAACCCTGGAAAGTTCACCGAATAGTTTGCCTTCCTCATTACCAAGCTACTTCTGCGTCTGCGATTAGACAGAGAACATCTTTAATTGCTTTAAAATCTGAATGCATGATAAGAATGGATTAATTTGATTTTTCTGTTTCTACAAGTAGCAGATGGTTTATGTCTTCGGAATGCTTGTGTTGTAAAATGAGATCCCCAGCTCGTCTGTGATTGGTCACTGTTAATGAAGCATGCTGTGCTGATTATTGATTTAGAAAATGAGGATGACACGAGTATTGTGTGTCTTGCTGTAATAAATTAAAGAGAATGCTTTTTTTAATAGCCAGCGGAAACACAACTTAAATAACATGAAATATTAGATTTTCCATTCAGGTGGTCTCTGGCCTGTCAATTTTATTGTTTATTTAAAAAGATGCACTTTTATAGTTGCCGTAACAAGCAGATGGTCGACTTGACTTATTTGTGTTTTGTGTTTCTGAATGACCGATCAGATGCATGATGGGAAATGCAATGAGCTGCTTGTCAGGAGAGAGACAATTCACGGGAGAGGGGCTGTATACATTCCCAATTTACTCCTATCTCTCCAGTTTTTAAGGTTAGTTATTTTTTTGCATTATTATTGGCTGTTGCAAGAGCAGCTGTTCCACAGCCCCTTCCCTTCTGAATTACCGTCCTCACACTGACAGACAGGCAGGCAGCTGATAGGGAGGCTGTGTGCATGAGGAAATCTTGAGCCATGGAAATAATTTTTTGTATCAGGGAAACTGACTGGCTGCCCTGAAGAATGGGATGGAGGTCCAGTCTAGGGTTGAAACCTAAATGTTGTACTTAACAAGGTATGGTCGGGACAGTTTCATATGAAAAGCAGGTTGGCTCTGGCAACTAAGTTTTGTGGAATGGAATCTGAGTTTGCTGGTTTTGTGCAGAATCAAACCTGGCATATTTAACTAATCATGGAAACAGTGATCATGGAATATGGATACGATTCGGCAGCAATTCGAATTAAGGTGATTTAATATTTTGAGATACTGTAAGTATCTACACTTAAACTTTAGACAAACCCTGAACCAAACCACTCATTAGCAGCTTGAATACATAGTGTGTTGTAATTATTTAAACTGTAATTCTTGTGAACCCTGATGAGAGTTTTGGTCAAACTTTGTGTTTACTTTACATAGCTACACTTTAACTTATTATTACAGTTGAATAATGCGTGTTGAATTAGTGGACATATATCAAAGTTATGAAACATTACATAGGACTCTACATAAACCAAACAAAACTATCATTCATCAGGCCTTGAATCTATCTGAAAGTTACAGAGCGCTTGCCAGGCTTTGTTGCTAAAGACCATTTCAGATTGAGACGACATCTGCAGCATTTACCATAAATCATCATCTTCAAAAACACTGCCCTTAAATCTGACATTAGATTGAATCCAAACATTAGTGTTGTCCTGCCCTTTCCTTAAAGACTACCATTTTCGCATCTGTATATATTGATATTCAGAGCAAACACCTAATTGTGTCTTTAGCTCTGTGAAGTCAGTCCTCCTTGAATAACCTGCAGTGGTATTTTACCACCTGTTACTAATCGCTCTGTGAATCGTCACTGTGCGACTTATGATTCAAACCAACAGTGACCATCCCCAAAGTCCCTCCAGGAAGGCAGCAACTGGCAGTGGTGCAGTGTTTGTTAAAGCCAAGGGACCAGCTTCATGGATTTTTTGCATCATTAACTATTTATGAGTTGCCACTTCATGTTATTTACACTGGACTGATGGTAATGCTATTCAGAGCTGAAACACCAGGCAGGGACACACTTGGGCGGTAGTAGTGGGGGAGGGAACGGGTGGGTTGGGGGAGCAAGATGGGTTTCTTGTTTAAATATTGTACTGAAACGCCACCTGCAGCCGCGAACATAGATAGGGTGAGTAAAAAGACACTGACTGGATGAGTATTGTCAAAAGTATTTCAAAATATTTGAATTTAAAAGTAGCTTCATAGTAAATCTAATACACTTGCACATACTCACACATACACATACTGTACACAGTGACAAAAAAAAGTTGCTAGGAACTTTCAATTGACCTGGTTCTCCTCTGTTTTATACTGCAGGAGATAAATGTAAAGGAGTATTCTGAGTTGATGTCACTTTATAACAATAGTTAAAAAAGAATAATGACTTCCTTCACATTATAAATATACATCTGCATTAAAGCTGTTGGGAGTTTTGCTTTATTTGTCGGGCTTGAATTTAAAGGCCAAAGCACAATATGTGCAGTTAACTAGAAATTCTTCAGCATTGAAATGTGTCAAAATCAGTTTCGCAACACGGCACGCAAACTGCAAATGGAACACTTGCTCAGTGTCCAATCAGACAAACAGCTGTCACACTTACTATTAGTCGAGCAGATGCTCCAGAAAAATGGCTGGACTTGCAAAAATGAATTCATATTTCATTAGTTATATGCAATTCCTGGCATAGTCCACCGTTTAACCCTAAAAAGGGTCAAAAGTGAGTACAAAAACACAAAACTTTGTGTGCAGTCTTTGAATTCAAAATGACACATTTGAAAAGCATTTGATTTATTAAGGCAGCTATTTAATGTTGTGTAAATTAAATGACAAAACAAGGTCCAACTCCTCCTTCCTGAGAACCTCTCTTCTTTGCTTGTTGCATGCCAAGGGGTTACCTTTAATTCATGAGACTGCATTTAAATTCTCTCCTTAAGAAGTAAGAGCTCAATCCTCTATTGGTAACACTCCTTGTATTTATCGGTTGAGAAAAGTAATTGCTATTGCCTGCTTTATAGTGTAGTACATACTTGCAGCATGCCAAGGTTTGAGTTGTTCAGTCCTGTCAAACTACTACTAATGCTTTGGTCATACAATATAAACACAGTCCCTTCCATGTTTGCATCCACTTGTTCTCACCTGCATTCTCTCAATGGTGTTGAGCTCAGCTACAGTAAGTGCCTATAAGGGTCTTCGTTTTGGCTCATTAAGTTCTGCGCTCAGTCTCTAATTTATGCTCTTTCAAAACACAGTTGGATGCTCTGATGTTGTCTTTGTTCAGCATGCAGAAAAAAAATACATGAATATAGTCAGAGAAACCCCAGTGTTATTCTATTACTGTGTAACCTACAAAGTACAATTTGGCCAGCTTAATTTGGAATTGTGCAGTATCTTTCCACAAAAGCCAGAGTCATTGCAATATACCTTTGGTTCCCAAATCCAGTGGTGCTTGGGATTCCCTTGAAACTCTGCTGAATAGGGCCTAATGTTTATTAAGTTACGGTGCCGCTATGGGTGGTTGTCACTGAAAGTTTAAGGAGTCTTGATGCCATCTTCTACAATTACCCATTTACCACCACTGTACCTCAGCTACAAATACCCAATTACCACTACTGTATCTCAGCGAAAATTACCCAATTACCACTACTGTACCTAAGCTATAATTAGCCCCAAATAATCAAGACATTTTTGCTTTGCTGAAAATGTTCAGAACATTCACTTGTCAAGGGCTTGGGTCAAATTGCTGTTTTAATGTATGATTTAGTAGACAACTTCAAATGCCTTTGCTGTGTTTCACTTACAGATGAATTGGAATGGATGATTCACTCCTCTTTAATAGCACAATTCCACTAAAGGAATCATGCCACGTCGGACTGTGTCGGAACTAAGGTTCTTATTTGTTTTCCATTGACTGGTTTAATTAGTGAAGAAACCTGTTAGTTCCAAAACAATGACCAATTACATGATTTGACAGCAACCCTTTTGTGACACTTGTTGGCTGACATTTTTTAATATGGAGGATGAAGGTGTGCTCCCATTGGCCTAGCTTTTCATGCAATTTCAATTTTGTCCATACGCAGCAGTGGGAACAGAACAAAATAGGAAAGAATGCACAATGCATCATCATCCAAGTTGAAA
>JACXGJ010008037.1:0-28453 GCA_016801105.1 Esox niger | reverse complement strand
TGGTACTGTAGATAGGCTTTGACCTAGTCCTTTGGGATGGTACTGTAGATAGGCTTTGACCTAGTCCTTTGGGTTGGTACTGTAGATAGGCTTTGACCTAGTCCTTTGGGATGGTACTGTAGATAGGCCTTGACCTAGTCCTTTGGGATGGTACTGTAGATAGGCTTTGACCTAGTCCTTTGGGATGGTACTGTAGATAGGCTTTGACCTAGTCCTTTGGGATGGTACTGTAGATAGGCCTAGACCTTGGTTGCTTGCTGTGACAGGCTGGCGAGGGTAAATGGGGGTTGCGGTTGATCAACTCTTACTCTATATGTTTCTGTTCTCTATTTCACTGAACATGCCAGTTCTCTTTTGACATAACACAGAAGCCAGGAACTGGAGGTTAGACATTATTAGTCTGCTAGCTAATCAGAGGAGAAGTCGGTTTAAAAAAAAAAAGAAGCTTGTTTTAGCCTCTACAGTGATAACCTATTTGGGCACACAGTATACCCGATTGTTGCTCAGATCCCACTTAAGGTCTTATTCTGGATATTACATCCACCATTTTAGGTAATTATTTTAAAATATTGTAAGCAGAAACATCTAAATGAAGTTTGCTAAATCAGCATAACCCAGTACAGAGTACCAGCAAAATCAATTATTTCATTCAATTATTGTTATAATGGTGGATCGAACGGCAAAGGCGGGCTACATTCTGGAGTGATTTCTTTTGACAGTCGGATGACAACATCGTCACACAGCACAATACTGTGGTAAACAGAGCCTGCTTGGCACATCAATGGCATTTTATGTCCGGATTTCTTGTAATTGCTATACCAGCTTTTCAGCTTACGTGTATATATCTTCCATTGAAAGCAGAATACTTGAGAACCGCCAAAAATATGGGAGTTGCAGTGTGCCTGAAGACGTGGTGCGTGTGCCATGTAGCAGAGATAAACAGATGGCTTCCTCTATCCTATCAGCTGCTGTGGTTATCATGGCAACAGAGTTGTCACAACAGTCTCATAGAAGAGGCCACTGGGTATGATGCTCAGGGAGAAGTGAGAGCTGGTCCAAGATAACCTGTTAGTTATCAGGCATAACACTGGCCTGGGCCGTGGGCCTGCTGAGCAAACACTTCATCCAGCCTTTAAATCTCAAGATATCCCCAGATGACGACCTGGTGAAGGGATTGAATGTACCCCCCTTGACCTCCGAAGGTTATTTCTCCAATTTCTTTGACCGACCCAAATATGTTTTCTGGTGAAGTAAAGGCAGCAACCACAAAAATGTCTTGAGCGTGCTTCAACACAGAGTCTCCTTTCCAGGGTATTCTGTCAGAAGTTATTTAGTAATGAAAACATGCCAGCTAATTCCCGCTGCCCCCCCTGGACTCCTGTTGCCATGGTTGATGCGTTCTGTGCATGTGCCCGTCCCATATACTCCTCTACTCATTATAAAACATGGATTTGCGCTTCACGCTGTTATCCAAAGTAGGCACATATGTTCATGTTTTCTCATATCCACAATTGACTGATTAATTTGTTTGACCTGCATGGTTTTCTAAATCAAGAAACATGAAGTTGTCCGTAAAGGTAACGTTGATTTAATGATGGTGTGTGCTCAGCTACTATGTTGTTACGTAAAATGCGCTCGAATCTGCAGCATTTGGTACATGAGTAGACTAGACACGCGATTGAGGGAAGTTGAGCAATTTATCTTCTGTGGCAATTAGAAGCTGCGTAACAGCCAAGCCCACACCACTGGCTGTTGCACACTGTTATGTCAGGCGAATTGAAAATAGCCTGTATGTTTTGTTGTGACACTTTTTTTGACTATTGCTCATGTAGATCTAGAATGATCAGGGCTAGCTTTGACCGCAACTACAGTAGTTCTTATATTAGATTGGGCCAGTGGTGGATTGGGCCAGTGTTGGATTGGGCCAATGGTGGATTGGGCCTGTTGTGGGTCTGCAGGGGCTGCATGTGGATGCCTCTCAGACAAGTGGATAGTAAGATCAACATTTTTACCCAGCAATAGCTGTAGGTGTATTTGGCGGGTGTTTTATTTACATAGCTAAAGGGTGTTGGAAAGAAAATATAATGCGTTTTCAAATATCTTCTCTTTCATTGTATGTTCTGACCACTGACAAAACCCTTGCCTTGTCTTTGGTTGTCATTATAAAAGGTAGGCCAGAAACCAGTAAAGCAAGCATTTAGTATTCCTGCTGGACCGCATAAGTGGAGCCGGCCAAGAACAACGAATGTCTCTTACTGAGTAAGTGACTGACTGACTACCCCTTGTTCAATAGCGTAGAGGTTAGAGATGTGGACCAACAACCAATAGGTCCCGTGTTCAAATCCTGTTACAGTCAAAGCAAATTATGCATTAGGCTTTGTTCTGGATAGATAAAAACTTTGCTGGCTACAACCTTCAGTAGCTAAGCCTAAAATAAAAATGTTCAAAGTAATATTGCAACTTCTTTTGGTGGATTTTCCAAGTAAATATCTGTGCATTCTTTTTGGGTCAGGATAAACACCACCTTCGCTGGCCACAACCTTCAGTAGCTATGTTATAGTAAGCCTAAAATAAAACAGTTTATATTGCAACTATTTCTGGTTGATTTTTGAAGTAAGCATCTGTAGATGATTTTTGGGCTAATATAGCCTTGACAAAACCCCTTTGGTCAATAAAAGAGTAAGGGTTTCCACAATTCTCCTGTCTTTTCACTTGACCAAAAAGTCAATTATCGTCAACTTTAGTGATAGGTATTGTAACAATGTCATTCACAAATGAAAGAAAAAATTACATTTCGTGCCATGAAATAGCTTTGGCTGTGTTAAGTTCATATTCAGTCTCGCAAAAAATTGCTCAATCGCTGTTGGGTCTAAGGTCATTGCTTCGCAGAAGGAAGATCAGTTATCTTTACGCTGTTTTCCTGGTTGGTGGGATTTGTTTGGGCTATTGGAGGAATGGAGACTCCCACGGAGTCTCTGCATTTTGCCCTGGTAGACTTTTCGTTCTAGCTATTCTATGTATCTTTACCCATTCCGATTTTAACTTCTACTCCCATTGGATTTTAATTTAGCTAGAAAATGATTTAACAGGTCTTGTATGATTTCAGCAGATATACAATATGGCTCAGATATGACTCGTGGAATCCAAAAAGACCTCTAGTTTGAGCCCCCAGCTTTTTTGTTGAACAATTTATTTTCCTCTGCTGATGCCCACTGCTTGATTCAAAGCAGATGTAAGGAAGATGAATGACTATGTCAAATAGCAATAATTCCACACATGTTATCATCAAGAGTAGTGTTTGAAGTAATCTGGACTCATTATAAAGTTATTCAAAATAACTGCAATACTTTAATCTGTTGGATGATAACACAAGTTCAGCTTGTTAACCTCTTGTACACGCCTTAACCTTAAACTCTGGTGAAGTACATGGTGGAAAAATGGCTAAATAGGGATGGCAAACTACTGTATATCCGTGATGTCCTGAAACGTAAAACAAATAAAATGGCTTGCTTGAGTAAAGCTCCAACAGTGCAAGAATAACAGGGACAAACACAACACGGCATCAAATGAAATGTAAAATCCCAGTGAAAGATGGCCACTGGGAACAAGTGGTCCATGTTAACCTTTTGGGTTAAATTACTTTCTCCAGACTTCAAGTGGAGGGGTAACAACAATTTGATTATTGAGGTAGGTCTGTGTGAGACTACGTACACTTCGTTATGCTCGTCCTCTTAAAGTCAGATGAATAGAAATAGCGCCAATATTTGTTGAAACGTGTAGAAAATCTTGTTACCCTGCATTCATGTGTACATGTCCATTTAATATAGTTGGGCCTACATTATGCAGTGTATACGGAAAAGGTAGGCTAGCGCCAAAATTCATTCTTACACATGAAATAGACACTGCGACAAAACTGTATCATGTTAGCACTGTCAACAGGGATTTCTGGGTAAGTGTGACAAATACTAGCTGCATAATATACATTTTATGTATCCCAGCAATATTTTGACAGTAGTAGTAGGGCTACCCCTGCTCTCTCTGTACCTTGAAGATGGGTGGAATAATACCAAACATTTTAGTCTGGACACAAACTACGTTTATATCCTCTCACATTGCCAGATATATGAATAACTGCCAGATAATTATTGCAGATGAGTAAAGGTGCTATCTTAATCCTCAACATAAAAGCGGATATTTCTGACAATTCATCTCTGAAGTGAGATCTTACAAGGAAAATGTTGAGTTAAATTCCCATATTTAATAGAATTAAAACAGGTCAGACTGATGTAATTTAGAGAGGTCACATGGAAAGTATTTCCCATTTCTTTAGTTATTGCATTTTCTTTCTGATATCTGAATAGTTGAGCTCCATAAGTAGCCTACATAGCCAGAGATGAAAGAGAAAACATAAAACACATAAGAAATGTAGTGTGTGCATACTGATGCCATGTCTATTCATTAAAAACAAACATACAACATTTCAATCTACTGGGATCCATCACAGAAGATCACTGTGGTCTTTTCATTTTTCTTTCAAACAAATTATACAGTACATTAATTATTGTAAAGGTTTGACTAATGGCTCTAAGTACAAACCTCTCGTTTAGGAAATTAGGCTATTGCGAAAAAGTGTTAGAATTTTAAATGTGTGGTTTAAACCCGATACCTTTTACTGCTAGCTATAATGCATTTAGTTGTACTTTCAACATGATTAGATAAAGTGTTTCGCTTGATAGCTTGGAGGGCATTGAGCATGTAGTTCACAAACTATTGTGCTCCTTATATGATAAAATGATTGTATGTAATTACTCAAGACAACCCCTTTGAAGTGGATAAAATACAATCAACATTTGATATGTTGTCTTCACTATTTTCAGTTAACTAGGGATTAAATGATTTTCAATTCATTGCACACTGTTTTTATTAGCATTTTATGCAGGTCCCAACATTTATGGATACAAGGTTGTAGAATATGGGTCTCAAGTGACACAGGTGATGGAGGGTGCCTCTTTTCCGTTTGACAGCAGGTGCTGATGCGCCTTCTGTTGACTTAAATACATTTTCTGTTTTAGGATGTACTTTTATATTCACCAAAAATATTGTCTGCCAAGTAATTGTTGTGAAACATTATCATTCTGCTATTAATGCAGATATGTTATGGACAGTTTCTTCTATTACGTTCCACTATAACTGCAGGTATATCATTGCGATTTGTATATTTAAATGGGTGAATTTTACATAATGGTGACATACGATGCTGTTACAAACAGCGATATCCATTAGCTGTCCAGCAGACTCTTGGTGAGGTTATAATCTGCTTTGGTTCTTTGAAGGTCTCAGGCTAATCAGACAGCTTTTGTCTTGGGCCAAGTATGTGAGGAATAATTAGAGACAGACAGATTATAGCTCCTGATACTCCAGGCTGTCCCTGCTGACTCAGTTACCCTCTTCCGATATCCCTTTACTAGGCAGATTTTTTTTGAAGCCTCTTATATGCCAGCTCCTCCTCTGTGTTCCAAAAGAGAGACATGACTTTCACTCCATATGTTTAATCCTGTAGGCAGTCATGCCTCTCACTTCATGATTAAAACAAATTTCAGGCTAATTACTGTAGTGATATGTCTGATTCAAGCAGGATAATGGCAATGACTTTAAGATCATCTGCATGAATGAACTGCCCTGCCATTGAGCTACTACTAACATAGATTTAGGAGGTTAGGCCACCAAATACCTGGCTGTAGAAGATGTGACAGTGCCTCTTGTAGGAAGCTAGGGTATGAGGATCAGCACATTTGATTCAATACTAATTATTGACACACTTACAAAATGATACAATATTTCAAATAACATGTTGCAAATCTAATTTATTTCCCTTCCAGTTCATGTAATTTGTGCATTTATTAGGTTTTAGAGCTAGTTTCCATTTGACTCCTTTTAAATACTTCAGGGACTCCTCCCAGAATGTATTAATCAGAATGCACGGTGTTGCCCATTCTAGACTTCATTTGAGGCCCCTCTAAGCCAAAATATCACAGATTGGAAATGTTCAGGTGTGCCTGAGACGAGGTTATTGTGGTGACGGAGACGACCGCATTTGCCTGAGGTCACTAGCTACCTGACTAGAATCTGACTGTCCTGTAGTAATACGACATTGCTTGAGTTTAAACTCACATTTTTGGGTGAAAGGCATCTTGTCCTGAAAATTAAGATTTCAGCAATCAACTCCGGTTGGCTACAAGTACTGCTTCCGGTAGGACACTACTGTAAGCTTGCTGGGATTTGCAAGGAGCTACATGGAAGTGAGGTCATAAGCGCAAATTGGACTTTGCTAGAATTGGAACAGGAGAAGGGCATGCTCACTGTTAATGTGCACTGGAAGTTTTAGCATTTTCAGAACTTTCCAAAAGAATTTGAGAAACATTTAACATTATATACCAGTCTTACATTAAACAACTTATACAAATGAGATGATGTCTAAAAATGTTAAATGTTAAATATGTTTTAAAATGTATTCCCTAATAAATATTTTTCTTCAAGCTCAGTATTTCACTGTATACTGTGCTGCTTGAATGTTTGTGATCCTCTTGTGGAATCTCGAGGATATCAGGAAGACTGTAGTAAGGCTAAACCACCATCTGAAAAGGATGTACCAGTCTCACAGTGGAGGTAGGTCTTAGGTGTTTATATATGTCTTCATAGCATCTGATTAAACTTAAGCAGTTCCATTACAGCATCTCCATGTTCGAAAAATAGTTTAATTTGCTGTTATGTATTTGCTGATCCATCCTAATGACTCAGTTGGAGTTGTTCTCACGTGACCAACTGGGTCATCAGGATATATGCGAACCCTATATATATATATATGGTTATAGAGCAATTGTGCCACCCAATGCTGTTTACGTTGGTGATGTAATGATATGCCTTGATGCCAAAGAAGTGTTCTGATTTCGACTGTCAGCTTGCTGCCCTGGTATGCCAAAAGACTCGAAGCTGTTCCGAGAACCAGGCTGTTCTGTCTGCTTACGTATGTGCCTGACACATGAGTTAATGTTGGATGTGGTGAGTTTGTTTGGCTTGGAAGTGAAACCTGGTGGTTTTGGACAGAGTAGACATTTGAGTCAGCAGTTTAGGGAAAAACTTGTTTGAGACACTTAGACATATTAACCTCCTATGTGTAAAAATGATTATGATTCCAATGATTATGTTCCTATGTTCTCTATGTTCCTTTAAAAACCTGATGACCACTAAACAATGGGCCTATGTCCTGATCCTGGAATCTGTGAAAGGCCACAAGGAGCTTTTTGATTTACCTTAAAGTGAAACTGCAGCGATTTATGAAGTGCACATCCTTTTAATAAC
The DNA here is from genome assembly GCA_016801105.1 of Esox niger. Taxonomy (NCBI): domain Eukaryota; kingdom Metazoa; phylum Chordata; class Actinopteri; order Esociformes; family Esocidae; genus Esox; species Esox niger. The sequence goes on along the minus strand of JACXGJ010008037.1, from coordinate 21,094 downwards.
CTGATACAATTGCCAAGCAATATTTCTAGCTTATTTTACCATAACCTCCCAAAACACAGCTATTTCCTTAGCTATTTCCTTTGAATTAAAGTTAATCACCACTGTTTCGAGATCCGTTAGCCTTCTTACTACCCCTGCACCAGTAGTTAAGGGACAATCAAGATGACCGCTCTGGAATATGTCTTGAAGGATAAAGAATGATTGCAGAATGGTAGGCCTTTTTTGACAGTTGCTGCTTTTAGGGGGTTGGCGGAATAAATAAGGAGGAATATTGTACTCTTGATTGCTTATAGTGTAATGTTTACAGACAAATCATGTGTAGGAGGTACTGGATCGGATCAAAATAGTTGCTGGAATAAACCAAGCCAATTCTGAAAAAGTGCCGCATCCTACTTGAATTAGGCACTGCCTACTCCAAGGTTGCTTCTTTCCAGCAAATTGACTCTGACTGTGGGCGTTGGTGTACCGTTTTCCCCAAAGTAAAACAGACTGTTGTTAAGCCTGTGGTGTTATCTGTCTGCCGACACTACTACATGTTCTGACTTGAACGGCACACAAATAGAGAACTCCCATGATGAATTGGGTCAAATGAGGAAGCCAGAGAACAAAAAACAATAACATTATTACATCATAGATTAACTGAAATGTGATATTATGAATTTCACAATATGAATGATGGATCAGCTCTTTATATGTACGTACGTACGTATGTATGGCGATGGCTTGTTGTGTAGTTTAATGAAATTGTTGGGCACCTAATTAATATTTGCGTCTTACACATCAAAAAATTACATACCACCTACCATTAGCAAAATGGAACTCAGGTGAATTATCATTACTGAATGATCTTTTTTTTTTTTAATATGCGTAAGCTTTGTTGTTTATACTGCAGTCTGTATGCTATTTCATTTCAGTCTACTTGGTTTTCGTTACATACAGTTAAGGAATTAGTCCATGTATTAAACTACAAAAATACTTCCAAAACCGCTAGGACAGTATTTAGTTAATCATGCAGCTCTACCTTTGGAGAAAACTAGCATGCCCTACATATAAATAACTTTATTTAAAAGAAACTATTGCGATAAAATACTTAAATGTTTTATTTAAGGAGACAGTACCACAACAAACAACTACTGAAACTAGTTCAGGCTCACATATGTCCATTTCACTCTCTTCATCAAATTAGCCACACCCAGTAGGCGGACACTTGCATTGTAATTGAAGGTCACAGGGGAGCAGCAATTACTTCCTTGACAGGTCAATCTTGATCACCATAGTCATTTTAACATCCTTTCTTGACCTCTGTTGGTTCTGCTATGCTTTCATAACTCTTATTTAAAGCCAAATTATTGCAACATGAAACACATGCCAAATGAAACCGATACTTGATTCACAGCAGAAAATAATGTATGTTTCTGTTTCTTGTCAATAGGGAGTTTTGAAAAATCATGACTAATAGGACTTTGGAATGGGAGACTAGAAAAGACATGATCAGTCGGCATTGAACTTCCATTCCCATTGACTTGGATCAGAAGGTTTTGAAATATTGTGATTTCCTGTGACCGGCAGCAATTTAATTAACCAGAAATGGGAGACGTTCACTGGACCCATTGGCATTGGTTGCCAATGGGTCCAGTGCTCAAAATGACGTGCATTTGGATTGTGGTAATAGGATATGCTAACATTCCATTAAAAACATCCTAACAGCAGATCTGATATGAGATGTATACTCATTGCTCTCTTAGATAGGTCTTTCAGTTCTCATTAATCATTGTCCGCCATGTTAATCAGATCCATCTCACTGGCATTGCAGCTTCAAAGTTAAGACAAACACATCAGGGATGTGTTATCAAACATACAGTGTTCTGAGGAACAATGAAGATAAGTTTCCATGCTTGCAAGAGCTACATTTCCTCGACATAGAAATGTTGGCCAATTCCATTTGTAGAATTTATGGAACTGAACATTCAAACCTAAATGTTGTGCCCCTTTAAAATTGTTCTATAAGATGGGGGAGCACACAAACACACCTTGCCTCAGGTCAGAAAGCTATTTCCTTGTCCTTCTACAGACATTTTTATAAATTTTGGCAAACTGAAACCCTGGTTAGACAATGACATTGCTCATTTACCATTTATTCAACACTCACCATGTCATTTTCTATGAGATTTTCCTCTGTTGATGACATTTTCTATGCTTGTGTTTTAGCATGTGTTGTCCAGGCCTACTGATTCATGGTATTTGCAAAGAACTGACAAAAGTATCCATGAGGTAGTGGTCCAATATAAAATACCTAGATGACAACATGGCTGCCCGGAAGATCAGGTATTATTTCTCCATAGAGGGGAGCCGCGTTAATAAAGAGCTTCTGTCAGAGGCCTCCATTCACCGAGACCCCAGGGTGGCATATTAAATTGTTCTTTGTTTAGGGAACCGCAGTGCTGGAATTTTTTTGTTTAATATATCTAACTACCAGGAAAAGAAAAATGGTCTTGATTGAAATCGGTTTAATTGCAGTGAACTCTCAGCCCGTGTTTCCCCGTAGGGGAATATAACGACATGAGAAGCCCTCTGGTTGTTTGGCCCATCTCTACAGATTGAGCTTTGAATGAGAATGGTGGTGGATCTACAGTGCTCTGGAATATATCAGTTTATCTAGCACACAACTCTACATATGTGCATGTGTTAACCCATGTTACCGTGTATTGTTTCTGTTTTGGTACACAGCTTGTTTAATTATTCAGGCTCCTAGTGAGTCCTTCACCCATTTTGTCTGTCTCTCTGACACGCACGTTCACCCCAAGGCTTCAGCAGATGGATGCCTTATCACCTCAACGCTCTATATTGTAATATCTGGTCCCAGACCATATGCCATTTGAGCTACGCAACAGTAGTTTTGAACTCACTTTCTTATGAATGCAATCCATATTTCCTTTAGGCAACCAGAACATGAGATTAAATCCAGGGAACATTCCTGTTTTCTGTTTCCCTGCACAATCTCTTGTGTTTTCAAATCAGTTTCCACTCACCGGTTTTATCTTTCCCCTTATTCTGGCAAGCTTGAGTTTACGTGAGCTTATATTTACATGTATACATTTTAGTAATTTAGCAGATACATATCTATTACAACTTACATGTAGTGCATGCATTCATTTTGGGCTGGAACAACCACACAGTATCAGGGACTACATTCTACTCAGTTAAGTAGATTCTGCGTGTGATGGATAAACAAACTAATAGAAATTGCACGCATTAGAGCTTGAGGTAAATTTTCAGCTGTAGCACCTTACTGAATTATATCTTAGTCTTTCAGATTCAAATAACAACTAGCTCTACCCAGCTAGTTACTAATCCTAAATGTCTTGTTAAATTAATGAACCTCTATCCAGAATAATGTGGACATTTTGTAACTGCGTTGTAAGTACAGTGAAATGTTTTATTTGTTTTCAAGCCTGTTTATTTGGCATGCAGTTGGCATGATTTCTGTTTAGTTTTACATGACATGAATGAATGTAATTTTGCTTGTGATTGCCTAGATAACTAAATGCTTCCAAAATCCTTTTGAAGTCCTGTTGGATTTTCAGCATTACTTGAAAAGTCTTTATATTCCTTTATCTCAGGCAGAAGACAGTTCGTTTATCACTTTTCACAGCAGAAAACTGGAGCCAAGACGGAATCTAAAATTAGATCCTAATTTAGAATTTGCTTAAAGGAACAAAGCTGTCATGCATTTTGGCAATCATGTAATGTCAATTGAGTGCATTGCAGAAAATTTGCAATTATACAGAATTCATTGTCAGTAAGGCATTAACAGGAAAATGTCTACAGTCCATATTTCATATCTTGATACCCGTGAGGTAGTGAAGCCAAGTCATGACCACCATAACTGAATATGGGTTTACATTCATCAAAACTCAAAATTCACATTTGACAGGAGCAACTTTGAAGAGTGGAAAGTCTAAACAGACTTTGCCTTGCCCTCCCCATAGAGCCCTACTCCCCCAAGATGGCAATTCACCCCAATAAAGGAATGTTTCTCTCACGTACCCCGACTCTACTTCACTCCTTATGAAGTCAGTCTTTCTGTTCTGGCACGTTGAGCCAACCCAGTACTCTGGTCTGACCTGTTGAGCCTACACAGTGCTGTCTGGTCTGACCTTTTGAACAGAAGCAGTACTCTGGTTTGGTCTGACCGGTTGATCCAACACTGTACTCTCTGGTCTGGCATTTGAGCCAACCGTACTTTCTGGTCTGGCTTTTTGAGCCAACATTATACACTCTGGTCTCTCCTGTTCAGTCAACATTGCACTCTTTTTTTTGTCTGGCCTGTTGAGCCAACACTAGTCCCTGGTCTGTCCTGTTGAGCCAACGCTGTAGTCCCTGTCTGTCCTGTTGAGCCAACGCTGTAATCCCTGGTCTGTCCTGTTGAGCCAACACTGTAGTCCCTGGTCTGTCCTGTTGAGCCAACACTGTAGTCCCTGGTCTGTCCAGTTGAGCCAACACTGTAGTCCCTGGTCTGTCCAGTTGAGCCAACACTGTAATCCCTGGTCTGTCCTGTTGAGCCAACACTACTCTCTGGTCTGGCGTGTTAAGCCATCATTGAGCCCTGTCTGTCTTCGAGTATATACTGACCTTAAAACAGAACACTGTCATCCATGCAGGTCACCTGACACAGACTACAGGGAACAGGAGTCCTAGCATCCTTTTCCATAATTCAGCCATTGGTCCTAACAGTCCACTGAGACAGACACACCGTGTGATTTTATTGGGTTAGCCTCTGTTTGTGTGTCTGTTGGGTTAGCCCAAAACACAGAACTTTCTTTAAAGCAGAAAGAGCAATTGAGAACTGGCCCTAAGTGGACCTTTTAAAATGAGTGCAGGGAAACAAACACAGTGATATTATGTTAAGGCCTATGTCTATATGATTTCTTTATGTCTTATGTTTCAACAGGTTAGGTCTAAGACTTGGTTTGTTCATAACTCCAGTTTATCCTTTTCATATAGGTATTTCAGGACTGTTTCAGTGTTGTTTTTGAAAATGATTCTGTAATGCTTATATAGTTGCCGTTTGCAAAGGCTTTGTAGAATACTGAAAATCTTCCTGGAAAGTTTACAGTGCAACAAGTCCTGCAGAGTTGTCATGAACTAAGAAAACATAAGCTTTTTGATGGACTACAGAGTAGTGACAGCCTTGTATTGTGGGCTAACAATTGTTGGCATTGATGTAAGCAAACTGGTATTTCGTTTTTGTTGTTTTAATTTCTTTTTTTGTAATTGTAATGATCTTTCTATTGAATTTCTTCAGTTTGTGTTGAAAAAAATAATAATTGAATCCACGAGAAAAATAAATAAATATTGTCTTGTAATAGATGGGACATTTTTATTATGCCTCAAGATCCTCTAAAGGGCCTTAGTATACATCAATAATTCAGAGCCTTATCTTGTTTTCTCATGCTTGAGCTTAGCTAACTGACTAGCTTGTTGCAGTGTGTGTCTATATCGATGGCCGGACTGTCAGACCTGGCTGTGTAAAATATTATTTCAACTTCATATCACTGGTTGTTGTAAAAAACAAGGTTAATGGTGTTGCAATTGGAAGTACTGGGCACATGACATCTCATGTTCTGGTGCATTTTTGTTGTTGTTGCATGCTGGAGATGTGTGTAGTTATGTGGTTGAATTTTTTTCCGCCACTGTTTGTTAGTCAGTTACGGAAAATGTTTCTTTGTTACAATGGTATTTTCTGCTAACACGAATCCTGCTATCAATATTTGCAATCGCTGTGTACGTGTGCTGCTTCTGAGCCACAGCTGAGGTGGGTCTTTGGACCGTTTGACTCTGTCATCAGAGAATTGCTTCTATATAGGTCTGCAAAAGAAAGGTCTCAAGTCGTGTTCTGTATATACAAGTGTCTGAGATTTCTATCTATATGTTTGACGTCAGATCTTTTTCTGTTACTGAGGGTCGAGCTCCAATAGTCATAGTTTGCCATTGATCAAACAGACCTCTATGCAGCAGTTTCAAGCTGATTACAATGAAGTTGATGTAGATTGTTTGCTATCATGATACCTTGCCATCAACAACTGGTGACTAGATTTCAGATATGCTCTGCTCACAGCTAGTTTGTGCATTATTCAAATTTGAACATGTTGTTTGGTCAATTTTATAAAACACTCATTGTTAAAGTTTTCCCGCGTTAGTCCTGTATTGTTGTTGTTTTTTGCATTAGTCCCATATCCTAAACGTGTTTGGCAAGTATACTGTGTGTGCAAGTTATTACAAGACGTTTGGATGTCAGGATAGTATACGGTATCCCTAATCATTACGTAGTATAATGCCCTGCATGCCATGCAGACTGTGCTCATCACTTTTTTGTTAATCCCTGGTGAAAACACGCATCATATTTTTCATATATGGATGTCAGTGTCGGCTCTAGCCTTTTGGGGGCCCTGAGCAAAATTTGATATGGGGCCCTTGATGGACACATTTTATTATATTATTGTCACTAGAAAGACTGCTTAAAGAATTGGCTGCAATACAGATGTTGTCTGACTGTTAGCCCTACAGTAGTTGGCTAGAAGACACATAACACAAGTGATAAATGTTGACAGCCAGCATGCCAAGTGAATATTTAGAACGACCGCCCCATACTTGTCTACTGTTTTCCCCTGCCCACATGCCCTGGGGGACCCATGCAGCTGAACTGACACGACTGAGGCATAGTGAACATCAATATTGATGATGTTCTTTTCCGCATGGATACTTCATATTGAAAGACTGTCAAAAAAGCTGTGGGACCAATTTATAATTGACTCTCATAATCCAAAGGAATCATTTACCATTCTTTATATAACAAGTTACTATACAACTCTTTTTAAGATGGGGTCAGAGACAATTTTCTAAAGTCTCTGAAAGCTTCTCCAATGCTTATTTTTCTTTGACGCTCATCCTGTGATATAATTCATTATGTCTTTGAGTTGACGCCTCTCCTTTTGCTTCCCCCTCAGTCCATCTTGCTGCTGGGGTGTGTGGCTCTAGCCTGCCTGGCTCTGGACCTTCTGTTCCTGCTCTTCTATTCCTTCTGGCTGTGTTGCCGGCGGAGGAAAACCGAGGAGCAGCCCAACGCCGACTGTTGCTGCACAGCTTGGTGTGTCATCATAGCCACCCTGGTCTGCAGGTGAGTTCCACGTGGAAGATGATCCCCTACTGATCACCGGCAATGAGCCGGGGCCGTTCTTCAGTTCGACGTGTAATGGCTGAGGCTCCCGACAGCAAGACAAGGATTAGCCATGTTCTTTGTCGACCTTTGACCTCCTCCAATTGCTTAGAATTTGATAAGCCCCTGAAGTGCAAAGACAGACAATCGCATTCGACGGATGCGATTCAGCAGTTTGGGCCTTTAATGCATTTGGTATCTAATGCCTCATTCCTCTGGTGCTTTACCCCGGTACCCAGGCTACACCAGTGATTTATGCTAATGTTGGCTCCAGACTTTGCTGTTTTGACTAGATATTTTGTACCAAGGACTTAAGGAGAGGCTCAGGGGGGGAGGGGGGATTGAATTATAAACGCAATTTGGTTTTCCGGTTACAAAACATAAAATGATATATTTTCCTGGTAGTAAAATAAAATGAACAACAATGCCATGCTCAGTTAGTTTACAATACAGCGTTTGAACTTGAGTAATAAAACGAATTCCCTGGGACCGAACCCTTTTCCACCTACACCCGTGACACTGCAACTGTAAGCCTGTCTATGAATTATTTAGTTCAAGTATTTTGTCAAAACCATCTACCTTTAATGGAAGGATTTGGGAGAATTCTGAGGTCATTTTGCGTTGATATAGGTTCTGCAGTGGCCGGCTTGTGTTGGCCCGTGTCAATGGAAACAGAAACATTTCTGGACTTTAGGGTGAAACACTAGTGTTTGCCACCAGTGGAAACAAGGCATAAAACTCTGAGATAAATGGGAGTCATAGGTGACTGGCTTCTGAGACCTCATGACTTGGGTCATGTTGGGTTGTTTACTCTGCTGGGAATCTGAAGGAGGGCTGAGCCTTGAGCCGGCGACCCTTCAGTTCTCGCGAGGAAAGGAGATCATTGACATGCACTGTTTGACTCTTTTGTCATTTTTACACTGCTCCTTCAATTGAGGTAACAAGAGAGAACCTGCATGTGACAATGGACTTCAAAGGTTCCGTGGAGTAGACCCACAAGGCCCCCAAGAATAATTCTAAACCATGACCCCAAACAAACATAATCCCAGTAAGACATGATTCAGTTCTGTATAGACTCAAAACTCTCTGTTAAGGGGTTTGTAGTATTTACATTCTCTGTAGGGTGTGGGTTGCTGTAAAAACACAGCACAATCAAAACTAAATGTGATTAGTACTTCACACTAGCATCACTGTTTATTTTCTGAGTAAGATGTTAAAACCAAGCGTTCACAGAGTAACTCATCTCAGGGTGCTCATGCCCAATATTAACCACGATCACTGAAACGTAAGACGGATGACATTGCGTGTTTTCAGGTAGACCCTGTAGGGTGTAGCAACCTGGAGACCCTGCTGCTTTATCACTAAAATTGATGTCTTTTTAGAACAAATGTTTTCCTAACTTTGTTGGAGCTGACATTTGGACTGTGCTTGGTGTTAACTTCTCTTTGTCTGGTGCCTTATTTAACAATCGGGCAACTGTCTCCTCAAAAAAACTGTTTTCCCTGAGGCATGAAACCACAAATCTCTACCATATACTTGTTTTTCTGCCTCAAGGAAAATACTCCACACGGCAACTAAACTATGTAATGACAACACTTACTAATACAGTAAAAAGCTGTAGAAGAATAAATATCAGCAGTGGTCTGTTCAGCCTGGCTAGGCATAATCAAACAAAATACAGCTGCAGTATTTCATGATGTTTTTTTTTTTCTTCACTTTATAAACAAAACTTTTAGTTGTTGTGGTATTGATTTTTGGGGAGAAAAACTTGTTCTGACTTGTAGAAACAGATCCAAACCTTCTCCCATCCGAGCGCTGTTGCTGCTTCCCGGGGCTCTGGTGAGCCCGTTTTAATGATCGCCCCCACAACAACGTTGTGGTGTGGTGTATTCATTCCTGTGGTAAGAAATGAAGCTGCCGCAGCACATTCTGCCAGTCTCACAGACCTGGGAGACTAGGTGGCCTGCGACTTCAATGAGATGGCAATAACTATCACATCGGGTAAATACCAGTTACATTATGCCCTTCCACTAGCAAAGGGGGGTCTTTGTCTAGTTTAGCAGGGAACCAGACCAAACTGCCGCCTGTGTTCGACCACTGGCTAACATTGCTGTCTGGATGAATGACAGGTGAACACGCCACAGTCACACTAAAATGACTCCCCGGGCCAAACGAGGGTTCATATTCTGAATGAGCGCTTCCGTCTGTCCGAATAATGCGCTGCGTTGTGCTGGCCCCTCCACTGTGAGGGTACTCCTCTGACTGACCGCCGTGGCGTCCGAGGTCCCAGGGACCCAGTCCACTTTGCCCTGCTTTTATGAAGGGCGGAGTGGCGGCCGCTACCCAGATGGAGCATGTTGCCTCTGTAATCACGTCTTTGAATGTTGACAGAGGTTGCACCTGCCGCCGCCTCTGTGTTGAGCGTCTGCACTTCTCCAGGCACCGTCCTCTGGAGACCGCCTCCCAAGCACCGCGTGTCTATGCATGCCAGGGCAGCCCAAACTATTTATTTACCTCCTGTGGCGGTCTGCTGGCCTGCCAGTGCTCGCTGCAGGTGGAGAGTTCTGCGTGCCTTCCTCCGGCTGTAATAGGGCTTCTCCACACACAAAGGGCGCATAGCTCTTTGTACACAGCCATGGTGAACAGAGTAATCCGTTGTGGACAGAGGATGTAAAGGCAGTGTGATTTAGATGGGTAATGGAATACCCTTAAGTGTGTGACTTCAGAAGCAGGGTTGCACCAATATTGCGTGACGTTTGCACATTTTGAATTTGCTAACACACGACATTGGGGGTTGTAAATTTGATCCCTAGATTTTTAAGGAAGGCTTTGTTCCTTTCGCACTTTTTGTTTCAACACACTTGGGCCCAGAACTAAATTGAGCATCTGACCAATTGCACAATACTTTAAATCTGGGCTAACTGAGATGGTGCAATTTGACTCTTTGTTTCATGCTGTTGCAGTCACGCAGTGTATGCAGTGTACAGAGCAGGCTGTTTAGACAATTCAGTCTGCCGTTAATGACGGGTCTGTAAGGGATAATAGTGTTTCATATGTTGACCCCAGTGGGCGTCAGTCCATCCTCAGTCCAGAACGGGCCACCCAAACAATTAAACAGCTTCTTCTGCCCACACTAGGTTCTCTATATGTTTTGCACTTTTGAAATTATCCCATAATTATCTAGTAGGTCCAGAAAGGATTCAGAAACCACTGAAATGAAGGTGTTTGTGCTGCTCATCTTGGCTTGGACAGACAGCCAACTGTTGCCAGCCACAGCCTATGCCAAGAGAATGGGAGGATGGACAGATAGGATCAGATATCTCCTGGCTTTTCCAGTGTATTTCCGTTTTCACCATGTAGAGAAATAGGATCTTCATGAATCAACTCAAATAAATGCGGAAGAGCTCAGTGATTTCTGTTGCTGCGCTGAGTTAAAGGGCATCTTTTACAATCCAGTCGTCTGCTTTGTGCAGGTTATGTTCAGCATTGAGAAGGTTAAATCAAAGCCTAAAAGAAACATTTCACTCCAAAGCTGACTGGAAACAAAGCCTATTGTCTCATGTATAGGCTATGTAAGTAATCCTCTGGGACTTTACCGTTAAGCCAGATTCGAAGCAGTCTCAGATGAACAATAAGAAACGGAAGAACAACGCAAACGAAGAGCAGAAAGAACTCCCAAGTACAGAATCCTGAAAATGTTTTACAAATGGAGGACGACCCAGAGAGTCAGTGAGAGACAGCGAAAGCCTGCATAACCAGAGTGCAGAATATACAACGAAAACAATCCCAGAGCTTTTGAAATCCGAACCCAACCTGGCTCATTCAGTTTTGAATTTGTCTTATTTTTGTCACATCCATTTTAACACAGAGCATTGCTGTTTCCGGGAATCAAATTCTGGGTCAGTGAAGAGCAATCTAGTGTGATGTGGGTTTGTGTGCGTGCATGAACAGTGAGTTATGAAGCGGTAGCAGGTAGCTAGGTCAATCCCATTTCACGGTATAGAAGAATGTTACGTCAGTATGTTTATGGTCCAAACTTAAGAGCGTTTTGATGCGTTTTTTTGCTGCAGCTTTACATGAATGCTCTTTGGGTTTTTGAGAAGTGTGTTACAAATAAACATAACATAAATTTCATGGTTGACTGAGTACTCACTGTCACAAGTCAGTCCTATGCCACACTGTGGGTTTTGCTACGTTACTTCATTGCTGCGAAACCTGACATTGCCAAGATCTGAAGAATTGCTTACACTGCTGCTGGCATATTTATGCTGTGTGATTGCATAACTGAAGATTATGGAAATTCAAGGCAATACCCTAAGTAGAAAAACCTATTGTTATGTTAATCAGTTACAGGATTAACATTGGGTGTGTGCTAACATCTCTTTGGTTTGTCTACATCCTGTTTTAAAGAACAACTGTACCCGTCTGATTGTGACTGTGCTACTGAGCATGCTCACAAAGAATGGCAGCAACCATGACATGCTGTCAAGCAAGATTCCCCTTCCCCTGACTGAATTATATATGGCCATACTTTTTTAGCCTTTGGTAGACCAGGCCATTTGAAATACACATGTAGCAACCAAGGCCAATGAAACCCGGAGAGAGGATTGGGAATGTGAATGAACTGCAGTTAGCTAGTAAGGTAGAATACCTGGCGTGCATTAGTATTGGCTACATAAGCAGTGTATATTAAACCTAGGGCTGTCAAAATGTCCCTAAAACTTTATGCAAATATTTGTACATTTTTGTGGACATATATACAAAATATATTTCAGTCTTAGTTCAGTGTTGTGCCCAGTGTGTATTTTCATAAAATGCCAAAGTTAACCGAAAATACCCAGCGTCCGGTAAACAATGATTAACAACTTACGTCAGTGCTTATAATGTAGTTTATATGTTGTCGTTCTGCCTTTCTATGGGTTAATAGACTGTGTTAAAAAAGGCTATACATAAAAGAGAAGTGCAATTGTCTAAAAATTTGTGCTCGCGTATGTGGAATTAACCTTGCCTAGCCTACCACTTTAACAAAATGGAGATGCACATTCCACTATCTTGGCTAATTTTTATTTCACACCGCCTGATTTATATTGAGGAGTTACCATCATGTGGGCAACCTGTACTGTATAAAAAAATAACACACAGGTTTGGTTTCTTGATCAAACAGAAATACTTAAACTTTCAAAGTGATAAAAAAGACACTAAGACAACAAACTACTGGGCAATGTTCTGTATTTCATTTCTAGCTGTGTTTCCTGTTTTCGGAGAGCCATTTCCACCAGGTTTTACTAGTCTCCTGAGGTGAGCTCGGTTTGCCCTGAATACAGAGACAATAGCTCCAGCCGACTTTTCACCCTGGGGTGTATGACGGGAAGGGATTAGCTATCAACACCACAGGAAATGGGCAATCCCAGCCACTCATTTGATGCATGGTGAAGAGTAGACTGGCTCTCATCTTAACCGGATGAAGCTTGAGCTCGACACAGAACGGCAGTCTGGGGTGTCGGGTTGCAAAACACTCTGCGATCAACAGCTTTAATTTAATTAGTGTATGGATGTTATGCAGGTGGAGCTCGAATGTCTTTCTCCAGCTTTATTTCACAGTGGCCTACCTTGGCTAATTGTGGATCTAGGTTGTTCCATGACATGAATAGCCTTTACGGCCCTTTGATATTGTAAGCGTATTGTGCGCCAATACTTTTTTTAATAAATCTGTTATATTAATTGAACTTAGTATTACTTTTTTGTGTAGTTTTATTGGCTTCTCGGAAATTAGTGGACCAAGCACGGGCGTTTAATTCAATCAATCAATCAAATGTATTTTATAAAGCCCTTTTTACAGCATTTAATTTTGGGGAACCCGATGTCCCCAGGAGTCGTTGTACATGCAGAGAAAGCTAATTAGTTTGAATACTTATTCGTTTTAATAAGTATTAAAACTGGCCATGAAGAAGGGTTTCCTTAATCCCATATAATAGATATACATCTGCTTGCCTTCCAAGAACGCAGAGAGAGTAATAAAGATATAGAGTAGTAGCTGATTCCTATGTTATTATATTCCAATTAGATTAAAGTTCAAAAGGTTTATTTGTAATTTGCAATGAAATGCATGGTTTTCCTGCTCCCAACAGTGCAGTTAAAAGTAAAACAAAATTACAGAAATTATAATATAAAAATAAGAAGATAACACAAACAATCAATAATAACACTATACAAAAACACGCATCAATATTAATAGCTATACAACTGTACAACCGTAGTGCAATTATGAGTTGCCAGGAAGATAGTTTCAGTTATTTTATACTGTGACATTTTACAACAAGACTATACGAAATTATCATTGACTTTATTTCTAGAAATGCCATAGATTAAATTACTCAAATAATAACCTAATGCAATAAGTAAATGTTATCTTTTATATGTCAAATTTAGACTAACAGCTTAGAATAGAATCTGATTGAAAGAGAGATCATAAAGTAGTCCCAATCTTCCCAGACAAAAGGACAAAGCTCCATCATTCACTCAATGTTTGGCTGAAATATGTCATTCCCTATATATAATTATCTAATTAAGCTGCTATTGCACCATGCTGGCCTGCATTAAAATGTGGCAACATCAAGCGTAGTGTCCAGAGGCGACTGTAAATCCGTGGTGACAGCGTTTCCCACAGCACTTTTCCACCAACTGTTTATTAAATGTATATGTAATAAAAGACTTAGCACCAACTGATAGGATTTTGCACCAGTTTAGTCTCATGATTCGTCACCTCTTGTCCTTAGCTTTGGGGTGCTCCTGCAGGGGCTGTTCTAGTTAGGGTTTGGCTGCTCGAGAGGTCAGAGAACAGTGCACGGTATGGGCTCTTCAGTAAGCCCGTTCCCCCCGACACAAGTACCCAGAGACTGTATGGACCATGCAAACTGCATGAAGCCAGCCCTGTGAGAGTTGCTGTGTTGGAAACCCCCCGTTATTTAAAATAGACTTAATATGAACAAGAACAAGGTTGCGGTAGTTTAACAGGCTCACCAAGAGCAGGTGTTTTCCAGGATTCAATATGACATGTCGATTAGACATGTCATATTGTAAATGAGTAGGGGTTTCATTTCTGTCATTGTCTTTGAACGTTCTTCAACTGAGACATTGTGTTCAGCAGGCCTAGTTTATTGATTCACCCTAAGTTATCGCAGCAACTCTGAGCAAAAAATATCCAAACCCTCTTTTCCAAAAGTTCGGTTAACTCCACTGTGATAGGCTTGTTTTATGGCGCTGGGTGTATAACAAGATGATGCTTATAATGGTCAGAGAGCAGTGAGTCTTCTGTTCAGCCTTGTTCACATCCACCGCCTATACATGTCATCCTGGCAGATTTACTGCCTTCAGGATTGATGGGCACTCTGCTCAAGCTACCCAGCGCAATGTGACCCTGGCATATGGAATGATGTCTGTCTGAGAACCTGAACTGAACTGGCCTCCTTTAAACTTAGTCTAGGACAGTGGCAAGGAGGCTTTCAAGGAAATGTTCCCATCCTGTCTCTGACTCTACTCTGGTGTCTACCATAATGTGTTACTTCATTTGCATTTAAGTCACCTCCCCAGAGCATTTTCAGATTTTAGTATATTCCTTCTAAGATAACCAGCAAGACGTGACAGTCAGTTAGTTTTCCTCAGTAAGGAAGTAATCAGCAATGTGTGTGGTTGTTCCTTCTTAAGAAGTTGTTGTTCCTACTCAACTCCCTTTTCATTGAGATCACCATGATAGGCCTAATTGCTTTGGTTTATAGCTCTGCACCTTTTGAGTTTCTCAAGTAATGAAGGGCTTTTTCTTCCAGTATGGCGACGTACTTCACCTGAAGTCACGTGTCCTCTGAATGTCCTTCAACAGGCTACTGTGCACTTGGAGCCTCCATCCAGTTGCATGTTCCCAGCTCAGAGTGGCCACATGGTCAATAGGCCTTTGTTTGGACTAACATGCAGCCTGGCTGGCTAGCTGGGCATTCTCTCAGTCGGCAGAGCGGCAGACCGTGATTGTGCTGCGTATGAAACTGCTCACAGTGGGAGATTCACTGCGGACAGGATGTGGGTGTCTGGAGACCTGCCACGGAGACCCCTGGTGGTTCTGTGTTTGTTGTCTCCAGAGGAAAGGCGTTCAGGCTTCCTGGTTGTGTCGCGCTCATGCTTGTAGTTGCCCAGCATTACAACAGACCCAATCATTGTCGCATGCAACTTGTCATGTGTTAATTCCTGGAAAGAAGGAGCCATTCACTCTTTCTTTTCGTGGCTATATCTGTTGCATTATGTTCAAGCTGTCGTGTTCAGAAACACAACCCTTTTCAGAAACATGAGGCAGAGGCAAGCTGGATCATGTCAGTCAAAAGATAAGAAGGAGCTAGAAGCATGTCCTGGGAATACAGACACATGCATAATCAGGGAACCTAGACAGTTACTGTCAGGTCATTCAGTGAACATAGTAAGACAGAGTTTTTATTCATGTCGTTCAGGGAACGCACAACCGTGTTTCCAAAAAAGTTGTGACGTTGTGAGAAAAACAGAATGCAGTGATGTGCGAATGATTTATCCCCGTATTCAATAGAAAATTGCACAAAGACAACATATCAAATGTTGAAACTGAGAAATATATGCCCACTTAGAATTGGATGCTGGCAACATGTTTCAAGATACTTGGGACAGGGCAACAAAAGACTGTAAACGTTGTGTAATGCAAAAAAAACCCTGGTGAAACGTCTCACAAATAATTAGGTTGATTGGCAACAAGTCAGTAACACGGTTGGGTATAAAAAGAGCAATGCAGAGAGTATGGGTTGATTAGAAGTGAAGATGGGGAGGTGTTCACTACTCTATGAAAGACTATGCCGGCAAATAGTGCAACAATTTAAGAATAACGTTTCTCAACGTGTAATTGCAAAGAATTTGAGGATCTACGGGCGCTCGTAGGCAGGTAGTTATTATCCAAGACATTTGGCGAACATTGTAAGACAGTTATTATCCAAGACATTCTGGGATTGTTATTATCCATTTCCGGCCGCATGCTTGAGATGGTTTTCAGCACCAGAGAGCTCTGCGTGACATTTCATGCCAATCTAGAACAGGACAAGCGCATCTCTGACATTGGTGGTCTTCTTTCACTGAGGTAACAAAGACCCTCTAATACTCTGCACCCGTCATGTCTGTCTAGGGGTTGGATTCTCTGGTCCTCCAATGCAGCTGAATTGACAATCATTGGCAGCCTCACCTACACATATAACATTGATGGCAATAACCTCTGAGTCATGTTGCAACCTCCTCCGCAGAGCTTTTGTCCAGAAACAAAATCCCAGGATTACAAAAATGTGCTGCCTCAGAAGAGCGAACATGGCAGTGGTAGATTTGTCCCCACAGCTCCAAACTGAATTTCCCCCTCAGACAGAGAATGCTAATTGCAACTGTGATGGTAGACTGTCACTCTGTGTTGAAAATAAGCTTATAACTGCAAATGTGTGCAATTATAATAAACCTAAAAATATACAGTGCCATTCAACTGTTTGGACACTGCTACACATTCTACACATTTTAGTTGGATTATTTTCCACATTGTAGAACAATAGTGAAGACATCAAAATCATGAAATAAAAGGGAACCACTTGGATTCATGTAGTAACCAAAAAAGTATTTAAGAGATGACAGCTTGACAGGTTTAGAAAATGCCAAGATTGTGCAAAGCTGTATCATCAAGGCAAAGAATGGCTACTTTGAATAATGTAAAATATGTGTTTTGATCTCTGTAACAACCTTTTTGGTAGCTACACGATTCTATGTATTGTTTCATAGTGTTGAATATAATGTAATTCCCTTGAATGAGGTGTGTCCAAACTTTTGATTGGTAGTGTACATTGCAAGTTGGCCACAGGGTCTCCTATTTTCCAAGCCTGTTGCAAAATTGTAATCTATTTAAAGGGGGGATAAAAGGGTGTTTGGTTTACTGTTGGAACAGGTGCTTAGAAAACATTCGGCTGCCACTGCAAAAACTGTATTTTGGTGCACATCATCACACCCAATAAAGCGTACTGATAAGGTCCTGGGACAAAGGGCTGCCACAAAACTGGCCTGATGTCTTAAGAGTCTACATTTTAAGGTGGAACAAAAATATTTATAACGCTGGCCTGGTGTATTAAGGGTCCACATTTTAAGGTGGACCAAAAAAATGTACAAGAGTTTCCCCTGCCTGTTCTGCATTTGACTGGCTCCCAGTGCCAGGATAGCAGCCCTTTAATCTCCGGCCTCCAGAAATGGACGGGAGCTCATTTCCTGTGTCAGTGCAGCTTTTGTCAGCTCTGGTGAGGGGCTCTGGGCATTGCTGACCCATTCCTCTGGGTTGCTATGGACTCTGAATAGAGGAGCTTTCTGCTGGTGCTCAATGCTTCCTGTTCACTGGGATCCAGCCTTGGCAGAGTAAAGTAGCAGGCTTCACACACCTCTCCCTTTCTCTGTCTTTTCAATGCCGACCTCTCTTCCTCCTAACCACTCTTCCCCTTTGTCTTCGCTCAGTGCTGGCATTGCTGTTGGTTTCTATGGGAACGGTGAAACCTGTGACGGAGTGAACAGACTGACGTATTCCCTGCGCCATGCCAACCGCACAGTGGCCGGAGTGCAGAAACTGGTAAGACTCCAAATCCCATAAATGCCATAACACCACAGGCCAAATTGCCACTGTCAAAACCATAACATAGGCAGAGAACATTTTACTGTAACAGTTAATCTACCGTAAGGATCATTGATTCTCCTGATAACCCCAGAGATACTTCATTATGTATTAAACTATTGTCTTTTTGATTGGGTTCTGTGGCTGTCCCCATAAGAAGTGGATGGATTTCTCACCCTTTTCCTGCTACCTAGGTATGGGACAGCACAGGGTCCCTGAACAAGACCGTAGATGGCAGTCTGGGCCAGCTGGAGGGCCAGTACGCCAAGCACACAGACTACCTGTCCATTATCCAGAAGCTGCAGAGCCAGCTGGATGAACTGGTGAGACAGATGGGGGAGATTCCCTTCTGGGGCAACAGAGACATCTCCCTGGAGGAGCTGGCGGTCAACATTGAGCTCTTCGACTGGTACAGGTGAGGAAGATCAGAGGGACAAGAGGGCCCGATGCAGGAACCACCGTACCTCTCTGGGGAGTTCCATTGTTTGCCAAAAGCCAGAACCGGAATGCTTTGTTGGTTTCATTGCCTTATTTGACTCTTTCATATGAATGTAGTTTTTTTCCAGCTTTCATTATATTGTATTGTACAGCTCTATAGCTGGTTTGTCAAGGTAGGGATTAGCTCAGTGGTGTTAGTAAATCTGCTGCCACATTCACATAGAGGATGTTCGTTTGATGGAGCGTGAATAGAGCCATGCAGATTTTTCTCTGGCAGATATCCTGCAGTATATCTCTCATAGATTTGTCTATGCTATTGTGGCACATATTGATACTGCTAGGTCATTAACAGATCACAGAATCTCAAAGAAATTGACCAAACTAATATGAACTTTGATTTCTCCAGAAAAGCATGTATAAGTTAGGGAGACAAACTGGATGATATCCAGAAAATTCTACATTGTCAGTACACTCCACATTTGAAATGTTCCTCCTGCTACTCATGGAGGTTAATCTGGAGTTGTGTCAATGTGAAAGTAGCTAGTCAGGGAGGTTCATTTGGAGTTGTGTCAATGTGAAAGTAACTAGTCAGGGAGGTTAATTTGGAGTTGTGTCAATGTGAAAGTAGCAAGTCAGGGAGGTTCATTTGGAGTTGCCAGTGTGAAAGTAGCTAGTCAGGGAGGTTCATTTGGAGTTGCCAGTGTGAAAGTAGCTAGTCAGGGAGGTTCATTTGGATTTGCCAGTGTGAAAGTAGCTAGTCAGGGAGGTTCATTTGGAGTTGCCAGTGTGAAAGTAGCTAGTCAGGGAGGTTCATTTGGAGTTGTGTCAATGTGAAAGTAGCTAGTCAGGGAGGTTCATTTGGTGTTGTGTCAGTGTGATAGTAGCTAGTCAGGGTGGTTCATTTGGTGTTGTGTCAGTGTGAAAGTAGCAAGTCAGGGAGGTTCATTTGGAGTTGTGTCAATGTGATAGTAACTAGTCAGGGAGGTTAATTTGGTGTTGTGTCAGTGTGAAAGTAGCTAGTCAGGGAGGTTCATTTGGTCTTGTGTCACTGTGAAAGAAGCTTACTCTCCACATGGAGTCAGCGGACATAGTTTAGCAGTTAAATCACATTGATTTCACAATCGACTCTTCCTGCTGCTGCTCCTTCTCACATGTTAAATACTGCCTCTTTCAACTTCAAATGACACAGCCTATTTGTTTCGGTGTATGTTTGTAGCAATGAAATTGTCTATATCTTTTGGGATTTCTTTACCTTCCCCAGGATGATCTCCACATTAATTAGTATGATCTCAACATGATTACCAGGTCTGGGGCTATTGTGGTTGGCTGTTGGTTTCTTAACATGTTGTTGTTGCTGTCCTCCGTCAGGTGGCTGGGCTACTTGGGCCTGCTGTTGTTTGACGTCCTCATCTGTCTGATGGTGCTATTTGGCCTCATTCGCAACTCTAAGGGAACACTGATTGGGTGAGTCCAAACATGTGACCATTTCAGGGCTAGAACAAGCCAGTAGAGTGGAACCGGGACAATATGCTGCTGGGGAATATGTTGTAAGCTGTTGTCATTCAATTGAATGATTAAATAAAATATGCTCTAGCTTTCCTATCTTTTGAAAATACTTAAGTAAAGACATCTTAAAATTGAGGGCAGTTATATAAACAACTCTTTTGTAGTGGGGTAATTTAATCATTAATATATTTTCCCCAAAATGTTTAAACATTTTCCCAATTTAGGTTTTCCATTTTTTTTTTCTTTTCATAACATTTCAAAGCAGAAATGTTATGAAATAATTTGTATTTGGTCTGCATGATTTATGTGTGTGTATCTGTCTCTTTAATAGCATATCTATTGAGAGGAATGTGCAGGTCTTGTGCTGTTATGTACTCCTGCTGACCAATTCATGTTTGTCTGCACAAATAACTGATATGAAGGATGCACTTATATAATATAGAATAATGGAATATTCATCTGTCAGGTTACCTTATTTATCAGTTTTAGAACTATTTCTGACAACCCACAAGATGCTTATCATTAAGCTGGGTACACAAGAAGAAACCAGGGAACATTATCCCAGCAGGTGTTATGGATGGTTTCATTGTAAGGAATGAAAATTAAACCTCCGTTGTTTGATTAACAAGAATACAGAGATGTTATAGCCCTCATTTGGAGTTAAATGACCCACGGCTTACCCCAAGTTCTAACCAGTCTTCCCCTCGCTTTCCCTCCCTTCCTTTGTTTATCTTATGTCCCTTCCTCTCTCCCATCTTATCTCCTCCTTTCCCTCTGTCTCTCCCCGTCTCTCCTTGTTCAGAGTGGGCCTGCTGGGTGTGTTGGCCCTGGTAATCAGCTGGGCCTCCCTGGGTCTGGAGTTGGCGGTGTCTGCGGTGAGTGGGTCTCAGGGAATATTACTCTATTTCATGTGGGAATAGAACTGTAGAACCCAGACCTCTGCATTAGTAGTGTGGGAATAGAACTGTAGAACCCAGAGCTCTGCATTAGTAGTGGGAATAGAACTGTAGAACCCAGAGCTCTGCATTAGTAGTGGGAATAGAACTGTAGAACCCAGAGCTCTGCATTAGTAGTGTGGGAATAGAACTGTAGAACCCAGAGCTCTGCATTAGTAGTGTGGGAATAGAACTGTAGAACCCAGAGCTCTGCATTAGTAGTGGGAATAGAACTGTAGAACCCAGAGCTCTGCATTAGTAGTGGGAATAGAACTGTAGAACCCAGAGCTCTGCATTAGTAGTGGGAAT
>JACXGJ010008036.1:0-28447 GCA_016801105.1 Esox niger | reverse complement strand
TACAGCCCTCATCCTCCACGTACAGCCCTCATCCTCCACGTGCAGCACTCATCCTGCATTGTGTTACGTTAAAAGTCCCCAAACCAAAATGGGTTTATCGCCCTTTTCAGTTCGCTGGCGCCAGCGAATTGGACAACCTGTAACAACAGTTGCCGCAGGAACGATTTGTCACCATCGTCACATGACGTCTCCCTCATGTGTCCCTCCTGTAACCCTGTCATGACAAAACCTATGTGGCCGTGGAGACAGAACGAAAGACCTCAAACAAACAACAATTATCACAATAGCCCCAAAATTTAATTTTAAATCTCTAAATAGCTTGTTCCTTTTGTGAGCCAATTACATCTACAATGTGCAGACTAAATTGTCAGGTTTTATAGTAAAACCTCGATCACACATTCATGCAAACACCGACCCCCCCCCCCCCACCCCCAACCCCTCTACACACACAGCCCAAATTTATGCAGTCTTTGCTATAACTCACTCTGGAAGTGTAATGTAAATGCAATGTTAGAAGGTCTTTGAAGAGGAATCATCTTGATTTAGAATGAAGCCATTTCATAAAAACAATGTGTTTCCTTATGTTTATGTTCTTCACCCTAACTACTTGTAAGGAATTCCAATGAATGCTCTCAGTGAACATATCAATTAAACAGCAACTATCAATTATTCAAAATTCTTAGATGGGACTTTTTTTCAGGTAGCAGGCAACTGAAAAACGTACGTTCTCACACAACAACTGATGAAACGGGTTGAAAATGATAAATTCTGTTTCATTTTATGTTTCATTATATTTCATGATAGCTATGGTTGAGGTGATGCTCTCTGGACATTTTCCTGTCTGTCTCTTTTATTATTAAATGGCCAGAAGAGTCTGAAGGAAATTATATCTATTTAACAGCTCTCCTACTTCACACATTTCCAATACAGGCTCCTAGATCAAAGGCAGAACACTCTCTGCCTCTGTTTAGTGTGTGAATGAATATCATTATTGCCAACAAATCTCTCTAAATGTCCATTCAATGAACGCTTCCCCAGCTATCTTGTGCACCAGGTTTGGGGTCAAAAACCAGTACCTACACCTTATGACACCTTTCCCACCGTCAAATACTTCTGTGACAACAATACCATCCCTGCTATAAGACATTGAACCACATAATCAGGGAAACCGTACTACATGTGTTGACAGGTGTGGTAAAGGCCAAGCGAGTTAGTGTGTTTATTTCAACAATTGGATTTCCCTCTTAGCCCACAATGGTCTTGAGGTCTTTTTCTCATTCGCTCATGTATGATATTTGTATTTGCTCTCTTTGCTAGGTGAGAGCATATATGAGAGTCCTCCTGAGTGATTTGGCAATGCGCTGATGAAGCATGTCACTCCCTCACACACACTTTATTTCACACTATTTTTCTTTCTCACTTTTTACTCCATCTTTTCTCCCTGTCTCCTCCTACATTTTACATTCTCTTCCCACTCTCACTCTCTCTCTGGGCTTTGTCCCCAACTCCCGAAAGTAAGACTTGAATAAAAACGACGGAAAAAGGAAAAAATAAAAACTTTGAGACACGGCAGATTTATCAGTGGCTTTTCTCTTTGGTTATTTTCCCTGTTTTTCCCTCGCCCTCTCCCACATCTGTTTAAGTTATCTATTTGCAGTCTGGTGTTACCCTAGAAACCAAAGCAAACAGTGAGCCTGTGCTGCCTGACAGCACACAATACCTCCCTGTCTCACTCCTTCTATCTCTCCCCCCCGCGCACCCCCAGAGGCTACCCTGCCAATCAGACCTCTAAATTGAATTCCGCCCCCCCCCCTCCAAAAGAAATGAAAAAAGAATTATGAGTTTTACAGTGTGTCGGGGAGGGAGGTGAGGGACAGAGAAGGCTCTGTGGGAATCTATAAACTAGGGATTAGAGGAAAAAAACGAGAGAGGAGCATTTCAACATACTGTAATATTATATCAATTCAACTTTTTGGAGAGCTATGTTTTTTGCTCGTAATCTTTCACCCCCCCCACTCCTGCCATTCCATTAGTATTTTGGGCATGCTCCCCTCCACCCAGAAACTGTGAAATTGTGTTGCATTACAGTATCCATCCAAATATCTACAGCCATATGACAGTCATTACTGTTCAGACAAAGGAAAGGTCCTGGACCTACATCTCCATCTAATGTCCTGTGTGCCAGTATGTCTGGAGCCATTACGCTCACCCCTCTTCTGGCAATGCCATCAAACCTCCAACGTTTTATGTAAGACGTAAGAGTGGGTGTTGGGTGTTGGGTGTAGGTGTTGTCGGCAGCCAGAGGTAGAGGTGAAGAAGCAAAGGACAGGGAGGGACAAGGAGTGGGGGGGGCATTGTCTGAAAGTTATATCGGCTCAACAGATGTGTCTAATTGCTATTCTCTTTTTTTGTACTAAGTTTGAGTATGGTGGCTATCCTCTACAGCTCCTCTCCGTGTTAGTCCTCCCATCTCTTCTCCTCTCTTATTTGCTTAGCTCCTTTCTACTTCTAAAAGTTAGTTTATGTTAGCTAGACACATATATTCTTTCTCTTTGTCATACTCGTTTTCTCTCATTGTTGCTGTCACTATTGCTCACCGTTTTTTATTTCAAGTTGAATTGTTAATGGCTTTAATGATCTGGGAAACATTTGTTTACACAGCCAAAGCAAATCTGAAACTCCATGTCAATTCTGAAGAAACGGTTTTTGATGTGGTTATACATTTGCCAGGAAGTGTGCAGCTCAGTTTCTACCTCATGTTGTTGGTAGTGTGCACATAGCCTATCTTCTCTTGAGAGCCAATCCTCCCAATGGGGACCTCTATTGATAACAAATCCATGCAACGACCTGGTTAGGTATCCTGCTACTGTGTTATCTCTGTCTAGGGCGAGGTAGCATTCCAATACGCCCTGTTTTTTTTTGGGTTGATGCTTTCCAGTGTGTGAAATCATTCTCTTTTGTTTTCTCTCTACTTCATACATCCTAAACTACCAGGGGAACATGAACGCCCCTGGTTGTTGACTGCTCAATGATCTGGTCTCATAGTTGAGAGGGCTCAGAGAGCCGATTGCTCAGCTGGAAAACACTCTGTGTTTGTCAAACACTGCAAGCCAGGTGGCTCACGTAGCTTCTTTGTCTTCTTTGTCTCACTGAGCTGTGGTGACAATGTTTTCAGTCATTTATAAAAAAAGTATGCATATGGTTCCTTGCATAGTTTTCATATTTTGCACTGAGCCCTGCAGCTAAGCTATCCAGATAGCTGATGTTTTTATTCTTTGTATATTTGACATTGTTTTTGGTGTGGGGGGGTGGAATGTCTTTGTGTTACACCATCCTTAGGGATCTATGGCTAAACATTTTCCTACCTCTATCTTTGTGTCATGTCTCGTGTCCACTTTGGCTGTGCCTCTTGATTCCTCTGTCATGTGTTACAGTTTAAATGATTGTACATTCAAGTGTGGATTCTCAGCTGTCTGTTGTGGTGTGTTTGGTATCATGTGTTTTGGTTTAAGTTTAGACTTGAGTCTCTTTGTACTGAAGCTGTTTATCCGCCTGTGAGAAACACCAAAGTCTTAAAAGAACGTTAAATTGTCGAGATCCCCTTTGAACGTTCGAGATGTAACTGTCTGTTTAATTATCTGAGATGTCTTTCTCGTTTCTTTGTTGAGGTTTATCTAAGAAAACAGTTTTATAGATAAACATTCAGTATAAATAGAAATGGAGGGGTGGGAGTTGTGGTGTACGTGTTTGTGAGTGTGTGCGTGTAAAAAAAATAGAGAAGACAGAGACTGAACAGAGTAATAAGGTACGCAAACACACACATACATATACACACAAATGTCCTTCTCTGTCTTCTGCAGAGTCACCTAAATTAATATTAATGCCCAATAGAGGAAGCTAAGAAGAAGGAAGCCAAACAGCTGATTGCATAATTGAAAATAAAGACCAGTTTTATGGACATCCTGCAGAGATCTATTGTGTAAGTTACCAAACACAAATTCTTCAATTGCAGAATGAGGTGAAAAACACTAATAGGAAAAGTTGTTTAGATACCTTTATAGCTCCACACCAGATGGGACAACAGTACTTCAGATGCTTTATGAATCCATCTCATTTATGTTTACAATGATCCAAGAGTTGAAGCTACAGAAAGGAAACGTTCTCAAGAAGGCTTTAGGTGTTTTCCGGATGCTTTCTAATATTGTTACATCAAATGGACTCTAGAAACTGGTACAGGATACATCTGATGTTTTTGTGTGTTTTTCTAGGCAACTGCTGCTGTGTCGATTAAAGTGACTGTGCACTAACACGGAAAACATCTCATGTGTCAGGGGTGTCATAAAACCAAAAATTGTGAGTAGGAAATATCAAGCAATGACGGCAGGGGTTCTTTGAGGGGAGGGGGGTAGAAGGCTAGACTCCTTGTCTCGAAGTTGGCACTTTTTAAAACACCTGGAATCGCTTTTGTCCTTCAATCTAATTCTGTAATTCAATAGCAAATGTCTATTATTCTGTACATTCAGATATGTTATTGTTTTCTACTAGAATTCTTCTCTGTAAGATGTATAGACTCTGCAACCCTTCTTATATACCTTCTTCTAACCCACCATGGAGGGTTCTTAGTCTATAGCCAAGTTTGGACCTGCCCATCTGCTGTCAGTAAGACTCATCTCATCTCGGCCTATGCTGCCCTACATTGTCTGGCCCTGACAGAGACTTGGGTTTCCTCAAAGAACATTGCTATTCCAGCTGTTCTCTCGTCACCTGACTATGTTCTCTTACGGTCATAGAGAATCTGGTCGTTTTGGTCACAGAAATGTTGTTTGTGTTTTTACATCCTTTCCAATATCTCCCTGTATGAATTACAAATGTTTTTCTTTCCCTCCCACTTCTGACACACATCTCTGCATGCAGCTCGGTGTGGCAGACATCTTAGATGTCGGCCCATTACCTCAGGCTCAGCCTTGACAAATGTGACCTACTGTTACACCCGTGGAAGGCCTGTCAGCTCCCAAGTCTTTCCATCATGGATGACTACAGCACGGTGTCCCCCGGTGGGGTAAGATCCTTGGCGTGATACTGGACGGTACTCTTTGGTCCTCTGCAAGCATCAAAGCGTTATTCCGCTCCAGCAAGTACATTTTTTCAACATTTGTAGACATTTGTGCCAATAAATAGAAAATGACCTGTCTATACTTTGGGCTAATTCAATCTTTATTATTAATACTTTCCACATAGTGGAATAGTAAAGAAATAATAACAATGAAATAACTTATATGGAATAATTAAGTAACCAAAAAAGTTTAAAACAGATTGAAATACATTTAATATTATAGTATTCAAAGTACCTTTGCCTTGATAATAGCTTTGCGCAGTCTTTGCATTCTCTCAACCAGCTTCATTAGCTAGTCACTTGGATTGCTTTTCCAACAGTTTTGAGGGGGTTCCCACAAAAGCTAAGTGTTGTCGGTTGCTTTTTCTTCACTTTCAGCACAATAATAATGTGAGAAACTACACAAATCCAAGTAGCATAGCTGGTAGTGGCATATCCATCACAAAGACAACTGAAAGCTGTGATCACTGCCAAACTTGCTTCTACAATCTCCTAATATTTACATAAATTATCATTTCTTTTTTTTGCTTTCACAAAATGTTGGGTTACATTTCTAAAAATGTATTTTCATACCCATTATGGGATATTGTGTGTGGATTGATGCCAAATAAAAGTAATCAATTTAAAATGAGGTACAATAACACACCAATACATGAAAAAGTGGAGAGGGTATGAGTACTTTCTGAAAGCGTATGCAAGGTAACCTCCTGAACTGTCTGTATTTTCCAAATGTCCTATATTTCTGCCTTTTCACTAAAGTCTGGGTAAAAGGTTGAAAGGAGTGTAAGTCTTACTGTCCATGCTATTGAGTGTATTTAATAATTGCTTGCTTTTCTAAAGTCTAGCAACCTTGCCAGCAGGCATGTCAGCTATGACACTTTGAGAAGCTATCTACTTTGGCTTGATTGATAGCCTGGTCCCATAATTCTGCCTCATTCTCAAAATTCCCCCAATAGATCATTTTATAAATGAATGTGATACGATCTCGGCTTAGTAATGAAAAATGTTAATAATGCAGTATATACATTCTTGCCCATGTGTCCCTCTATAGCCAAGACGCCTCGTCGTGTATGTGTATGTGCCTGTGTCTGTTTGAAATTGTCTCTCTTGAGTTGAGTGCCTTGTCCCTCCCCTAAGGCTGCCAGATCCTCTCCCACTCATTTCAAAAGTCATGTCCCCAGTGTGTTTTCTGAACTACACTGGAAGATGAATAGGGCACAGCATGGTGTAAATTGCAGCTAATTTACAGACGAATGTAATACTGAGTATAAAACACAGGGTGTGATCCATGCTAGGTGTGAACGGGTAAAGGCAACTTAGATCCTCAGAGGCCATTTCACTTATCAATGGAAAACGCTGTGGGACTACCATATGATTCTGCGGTTCTGTGTGCGCATGCCTGCCTCCTTCTATGTCTGTCACTCTCTGTCTGTATCTCTCCCCCTCTCTGGTTTTCTTCCCTACTCCAGCATTCATCACCTGGAGAGAAGCTGCCAGTAGTTGAGGTGGCTGGTGTGAGTCAGGACACTGTGCAAGGAACAACACCTATAGCCACGACAGCCTGAGGTAACACGCTGACAGCGTGAGGTAATGCCCGACAGCGTGAGGTAATGCCCGACAGCGTGAGGTAATGCCCGACAGCCTGAGGTAATGCCCGACAGCCTGAGGTAATGCCCGACAGCCTGAGGTAATGCCCGACAGCGTGAGGTAATGCCCGACAGCGTGAGGTAATGTCCGACAGCCTGAGGTAATGCCCGACAGCCATAGGTAATGCCAGACAGATTGAGGTAATGCCCGACAAATTGAGGTAATGCCCGACAGCTTGAGGTAATGCCCGACAGCCTGAGGTAATACCCGACAGCCTGAGGTAATACCCAACAGCCTGAGGTAATACCTGACAGCCTGAGGTAATACCTGCTCCCTGTGAAACAGCTCCCCTCTATCCTCCAGCCGTTGCTCCATTTACAGCATAATGCTGAAAAAAAAAAATTTTACAAAAAGAAAATGAAGACTGTACACATATTTGTTAGGTATTTGAAGGGGCTACATTTGGTGCAAGAAGTTTTTTTTTCTCAATCCTATCATGAACATGTAGCATGTTCTGGCTGTCCCAAGTTCACCAGTCTGTTCATTCAGTCTGTGTTTGGCCTTCGGAATATAGAGCTGAATTTACACTTTAAACATCCTGGCTTTAACCTAGGTTCAACAACACAAGGTTAAGACAAGAGGATTAAATTATCCCATTACTCGCTTCACTGCTTTTTAACGATGGACCAGTTTCTGAAATTCATCATGACTGGAAGTGAATAGTATCAGCAGAAAAAAACCTCACAGTGACAAAAACACAATCGTAATGGATTTCATTAAATTACTGCCTCAAAAGATAGCATAACTGCTTTACAATTACATCTGTGCTGTGTACAGTTTAATAGTAAAGCAGTGGTTTTTGAGACCTCCAAGAAATTTCCAAGAAATCCAGATATAGGCATTCACCTGAAAATGGCTGCATTCTAGATAAAAAATTTGATGCACTGACTCGATTGAGAAATCCTAATTTATAGCCAGAAAGTAAGGATGATATAAATTAGACTAACATTATATCAAGGATACTAATTTCAGCTATCAAATTGGCTTATCATGAATTCCACTGTCTCATAAAACACAACAGCAAATTGACAATAGCTAGCAAGTTCATTTGGCAAGCTATTGATCACAGAAGAAATATTGGAGTAAAAAGGGTAATTTTCATCTTTATAGGCTCTCAATAAAAATCTCCTGGGGTCCCTTGCGTTGTTGACTCTTAGGTAAAATGTTCCTCTTTTAGCTGGTAGTCCTCAGTTAGCTAGCTAGACAAGCTAACGAATGTTAGTCAACAACCTTGTTTTGCATACTAAGTGTTAATGCATGATTTCAATTTAATACATGAAAACCAACAACTGAATTTCACTTAACAACATTTCATTTGCTAGCAACACTGGGGAAGTCTGATGTACTGAACAATACAGTACACAAAGGGTTTTTTCATTGTATTCCAGTTCTCAGGCTCTACTGGCATCCCAGACCGAAGTAGAATGCAAAGAGATGCCAACATGACATTTGTTCAAAATGTCATGTTGGCATTGGCAGGTCTGTAAGGCCTGGCGGTACTTTGCCCTGAGACAAGAGAACAGAGAAGTCATCCCTTGATGTTGTTTTTGACATATTTGATACATAGATACAGGGCTGCCTGGAAAGCTTCCAACCTTTCGGTTCTCAGTTCCTAATTTAGCTCACATGATAAAAGGTAAATCAGGTTATAATCTTCTCTTCAACTGGGGCTGGAGAGAAGACTATACAGGACGGTACATCTATGGAAACAGGGTTGGATAGCTGTGCTCAATGGCAAAACACTGTCTTAATTCTTAAGGCTGTCGAGCTGAGGTAGTTCAATATATTATCTTGCGTTGCCATGGCACGGTTGACAACAGTATGGTCTACTGTCCATTCTCATACTGTCCAGCAGTAACAAGAGAGATAATTTCAAACTGTTACATTTTAAAAAGGACTTCAAGTTTATTTAGGAGACACAATAGCATGTCATGAATACTTAAAGTAAAATCCAAGCTGTTCAAAAACTACAGGCGTTTGTCCAGCAGGGAGAAATAGAATGGCATGGACACCATTGGCAAAAATACATCTAGCTAGCTAATGTAAGCTAAGATCATGTGCTCACCCATCAGATTTTCCTCCAATAGATGACAATATTGGAGCTTGAAACAAGGCCTTACAGGCGTTGATGACAATTTATTGCAATTTTATCTTAAAAGTATATTTAGTGTTCAAATATAATTCCTAGTGCTTTACATCAAGTGATGTATCACAGTTTAGATACAACAACCAAAATGAGACTAGACAATAAGGCTAATTGTGTTGTACAAAAGCTGAATAAAGAGTGGGCAGAGATCTGCAGTTTAGACTGATAATGTTTCCTCTAACAATAATAATAATTACAAGACGAAACTTAGATGATGTCCAGTTGTTGAGCAAACTAAGCCAAGTCACTTATATTTAGCAAAAATAGTTAGACACAGC
Source organism: Esox niger (assembly GCA_016801105.1). NCBI lineage: Eukaryota > Metazoa > Chordata > Actinopteri > Esociformes > Esocidae > Esox > Esox niger. The sequence continues at coordinate 19,263 of JACXGJ010008036.1, read as the reverse complement.
TCAATATTCCGTAAAATTGCTAGCAAAGAAAAGACAACCGCCACTACTTGGCTAAACGCACAATGCATAAACGCTTGTTGACTAAATTAATTTGAGTTTTTAACTTGCTAGCAACATGTTGAATAATAGACATATGGCCGATGATACGTTCTAAAAAAAAGTTCAGATTTAACAGACTGTTGTATGATGTGATCTTATATTACCAACCAGGGACAATTTATATTAAAATTGAACAAAACAATGCAATGTCGCAGTCATCCAATATGTTCACGCTGATGTTAGCAGGCTAGTTCTAGGGACAGGTATTTGGGTACTAGGGACGGGGTGTTGGGCAGTGACATGTGGGGATGTCTAAGGCAGTGTAGGCAACAGGAAATACACTAATATATGATTGTCTACTCACTAGTCAGGTTGAACTCCCTAGCAGATCTATTTCTATTCCAATCAAATCTATCTTCCAGTCAAATGTGCCCCAGCTGCCCTGGAACATTTCTTATGCAAAGAAATGTTTAACTACATTGTTCTCAGCATGTTTCCGTAACACATATCACCGGTTTCTAATGCGTGACTCACAAAGTAAACAATTGAGCGAGCGAGTTGCGGACGATTGCATAAGCAAAACATTTATTCAAAATCTCGTCAGCGCAGCCTGCTTCCCACAGGTATGCTATGAATCATGTGGCCCTTTACAAAACAACCTTTTAAGCAAAATAGTTGTATATCAGACTGACAATCCAAAAACCTCAAGTCTGAATTATGGGAAAAAGAATTGCGCATACAAAATCACGGAGTAAATTATCCAACTTTTGCTAAAGATAGCTAAAACGTACTTTAGTTGAAGACGAAGACCAATCCTTCTGAACAAATTTGTATCGCTATTGGCAATTCAAGTCAGTGTAGCCAGCCCTTGACCACATGGTTTCAGCATCTGAAAACAGCACGAAAGGAAAGAACAACCTGCTAGCTTCAGCGCAACCAAACAACCACTTGGTTTTAAATGCCATTAATTTTGGAAGCTTCTGGTAATCTTAAGCTGTTGTAAATCATCTGTAATAACAGGTATTGGTCTACCCTTTAACAGAATTAGTTTTTTTTCTTCAAAAGATGAAGTGGAAAAATGTTTTTGATGCGACAATGAATTTGACACTTCTGTGGCTAGCTAAGCCTGTTAGCTATGCTAGGCGTTCTCACGGGGCTGGTGAGATATCGGGTAAAACATTTAGAATTGTAGGAAGCAACATAAGTATGCTCCAAAAGCACAGAGGCCATGTGCATTTCCATTCCTATTTGTAAGAATATGTGAATTTACTATGCCTGGTCTAACTGTCAACATTGTTTGCATTCACTCAAAAAAGGGGAGTAGGGCTGGCGAAAGTTAGGAGCGGTAATGGTGGAGAGCGGTTTTGCCAATACACTACCTCCACACATAGTTCTTGTAATTACAGCCACAAAATTTCTGGAGCAATAAAAAGGAAATCTCTGTTGACAAATCAATAATCACTGCAGAAAAAAATATTTGTTTGGATCACAATATCATATATTTCAATTTCTTCCAGTACCTTAGGCAGTGTAGGCAGTGCCTATCCAGCATACCCAGACAGCATGTCACGGTTACTAGGGGCAGGGATGTTTGGGTACTACGAACAGGGTATTTGGGTACTAGGGACAGGGGTGTTTGGGTACTAGGGACAGGGTTGTTAGGGTACTATGAACAGGGGTGTTTGGGTACTAGGGACAGGGTTGTTAGGGTACTATGAACAGGGGTTTTTGGGTACTAGGGACAGGGTCGTTTAGGTACTAGGGACGGGATATTTGGGTACTATGAACAGGGGTGTTTGGGTACTAGGGACAGGGATGTATTGGTATGAGGGACAGGGGTGCTTAAGTACTAAGAACGGGGTGTTTGGAGACCAAGGACAGCTGTGTCCCCTGCTCAGGTGCTTGTAGGCATGGGTAATTGGAGTGCATCTGATCAGAGGGACACCTTTTTATCCTGTGCTTTGGTGTTGTTGCATACTGTGTGAGTGCCCTGAGGCCCCAGGGAGCTGTGACACCACCTCACACCTCCTGTTCCGCATTCCACTTCCTTTTCTCACTCTTTTCTTTCTTGTCTCTTTCTTAACATCCTCTCGTTCCCTTCTGGTTCTTCTACTCATCTACCTTGAATCTTTCCTTCCTTGAAGCCCTCTACTCTCTCTTCCCACTCTCTCATCTTCCTTCTGTTCTATCTTCCCTCCCTCCTGCTTTCCTCCTTTTTTATACATGTATTTTTTTAGTTTTTTGGCGGTCAATATTTTTGCTGTTAATCTTTATAGCCTTGGTTTGGCAGTTTCTAGGTAACCTCTAACCACATACAACGCCAGGTCATTGAACATGGAAAGCAGATTTTATTCCTCGCCGATTTACTTTCTGCTTTTATGCAAATTGACAAACAATATATACAGCCGTTTTATATTCTCCCAAGGACATGATATGGTATTCAAGGTTCCATCATTACTGTCCTACTTGCTAATGCGAGCCCTCAGCATACATAAAAATAGACCCTGATGTAACTGATACAACACAATGCTGGATTTGGAGACTGGTGGTGTTGATAATACTGTATAATGAGGTCGCTATTGTGTCCCCGGCTTTGGTAGAGTGATGCCTCTTGAAGGCCAGTCTGTGTGTGTGTGTGTGTGTGTGTGTGTGTGTGTGTGTGTGTGTGTGTTTGTGTGTGCATGTTCATGCTTACTTGTGTGTGTGTGTTTGTGCTTGTGAGTGTGTGCAATGTAGCCAGGCATGGGATCTGTTAGATACTCATGGGACTAAGTAGTGTGTAAAATAGAAGATGTATGGATCGGTTCTATACCACGGCCTTGTCAGGGATCCAGGGAGGAGGGTGAGGGCTAGAGAGATGCCATGCTACACAGCCTTTTGTGCTGCTTGGACTCTGAGGCCCGAAGAGTAGTATATTTTAACAAGTAACTACGTTCGGGTGTGTCTACAGTTGTTAAAAGTGCTACAGGTTTTGTCAACATTGTAGTCTTGGGAAATGTCCATAACATACAGTATGTGCAGTGATGGTGCTTAGAGGAATTATTTACCAGCCAGTGTTTTAATTGGTTGTGCCTAATGATTTCGCCCCTCCGGCATGGATTTGTTTTTGAAATGGGATCGCTGTTGGGATTTTGTGGCAGGGGCAAGTGGCCAATGTGGATATTGTTAGGGAGTAGCAATGTTAGGGCGTTGCCACATTGAGAAGTAGCTATGTTAGGGAGCAGCCATTTTGAGCAGTAGCTATGTTAGCAATTAGCCAAGTTGAGTAGTAGCTATAGCAGGGAGTATCCATGTTGAGAATAACCTCTGTTAGGGTTCAGCTATGTTGAGTAGTAGCTATGTTAGGGAGCTGGCATGTTCATCATTAACTACAGTATGTTAGGGAGCAGGCATTATTGAGTATCAACTACAGTATGTTAAGGAGTAGACATGTTGAGTATTAGCTACAGTATGTTAAGAAGCAGACATTTTGAGTATTAGCTACAGTATGTTTGAGAGCAGGCATGTTGTGTATTAAATACAGCATGTTAGGGAGCAGGCATTTTGAGTATTAACTACAGTATGTTAAAAAGCAGACATGTTGAGTATTAGCTACATTATGTTAGGCAGCAGACATGTTGAGTATTAGCTACATTATGTTAGGCAGCAGGCATGTTGAGTATTAGCTACATTATGTTAAGGAGCTGACATGTTGAGTATTAGCTACATTATGTTAAGGAGCTGACATGTTGAGTATTAGCTGCGGTATGTTAGGGAGCAGACGTTATGGTGTACATACAAGTTAGGAAATAACTAAGGATAATAAAACTGTACTAGCGATGGATGGTGAGGATTTTTCATGTTTATGCTTTTGTTTATTGATAAAAGAGTGACAGTGGGAAAGTTAGAGTAGAGAGTGTGCTAAAATAGCAGTGTAGCCAGGGTAAGTAGTACAAAATAAAATAAAAACTGTTATCATGGGCCAACATAAGAATATTTCTCCCAGTGTTGATCAAAGCTCAGAACGTTTATATTTTTAATCTGAAGGAGTTCTAAGAACGCCTGCCATGGCAAATGAGTGGTATCATAACCGCAGAGCTACCCCCCATTCATTACATAGTAGCAAATTCACCGCTCCCACTAATCTGCTGGCAGAGACTTGAACTACAGTAACGCATTGACAGGCTCTGGCTGTTAGACAGCTAGAATGATGAAGTAAGTCTGTTAATGGAGGCAGACATCAGCAGGAGCTCAGAATTGACTACTAGGTTCTCCTAATAACTTTGTTTTACAAAGATTGGGCTACAAGTGAGACAGACAGTGCTGTGGCACTCAGTTGTGAGGCTTCAGCAGGCTGCAATGAATGCAAGATGAAAACAGACAGAGGAAGCGCGCAGACTGAACTGTTCATACCCAAACTTGTGGCCCCGTTGTGGTTCCCATGAGAAAAGCTTTACTAATCACCTCAAAGAAATCAAGAACTTAAAAACTATGAACACTTTTCTCATTGATAATGCTCTGTATATCTCCATCTACTGGAATGCTTACTGGCTTTAGTAAAGAGGGAAAGAGAAAAGGTGGATCGAGAGGGAGAGAGGAGAGGTAGTAAAGACAGGAAGGAGAAAGGTATAATTGGATGATCTGAGGCCCTCTGAGGTTAATGACAAAGAGGAGCGTTATCAGATTGGAATAAACTGTTTGCATGTCTCTTTCCTCTCCTCCTCCACCTCCAGTTCCTGCTTGTTTCTCTTATTTAACTGTTTCCTCTTCTTCCCTCTCCCCTTCCCTCACTCAAACCTGCTCCCTTTTGTCAGGTGGGAAAATCCATCCCACCCCCAGACTCATAAGGAAGATACATTATCGTACTTGAGGAACAGCGCAGCAATATTCCATTCCCAGAGCCCAGCCTTTATGGACACTGCTCTCATCACTGGTCAAGTTCTCTGTCTTCACACTATGATATTTATGAGGTAGTTTATCTATATGACATCACCCTCATTGGACATAGTTCACACAGCTGATTAAAGTTGGGTCATGAAGGTCCCCGCGCGCCCACTCTCACCTCCCTCCTCCCCTGCCCGCTCTGCAGATGTACTAAACCTCTGAGGTTTGATGAACTGAGGTGTCAGTGAGTGTAGTGATGATGAGGAGCGTGTGCCCAGGGTGCTTAGCCTCCGGTTGGCGTTGAACATTCACAAGAAACACACTTTTTACTTCCTTCAAATCGTGGAAATGGCTGGGCTGACAGTCAACAGGCTCTGTAAGAGTTCTTCAAACATTTTATGTCTGTTCATTTGTGTTAATCAATGCGACCTAATTGAACCTGATCTGTGTCGATTTTATGTATACATTTGATTCTCTATCTTTGGGCATACTGAGGGAGGGTAGTGAGTGAGAGTCACTGTTCTTTTCTCTTTAAATATTAAAGTAATGTTTAACTAAGCAGCTTGGGTTGTGACAGGCATTTTGAGGCCCTGTGTTTCCCCAACCCCTACGCACACATCTAGTTTCACAAGTAGACAACCGCACACAAAAACACACACATACACATTCACACACATTCATTTGCCAGTCTTTCTATCCTTGAGGGGACGAGAACCTTGACCTACAAATCTATGTTGCCTGAGCACTTAGCCCTAAACCATACCATAACCCTGACCTTAAAATAACCTAACTTTTATGCATGAACCAATCCTAGCTCTAACATCTAAACTTAACTTTTATGCCTTAACCTAAAACTAACCCCATTTCTAACACTATGGATTAGGGTTGATGGTAGGTTTTACCATCAACCCTAAATTGGCATTTTCCCTAGTGGAGAAGTCTCAAAAACATCTGGGAACATATTTTTCAGGTTTTGCTATTTCAGGGGCCTTCAGGTTCCCGCATACACACATTGAATGTGAATCACACACCTCTCTGTCTGTCTGTAGCAGACAGTGAGTAGTAATTAGATAGTAGCTAGCCTCCCAGCTGCTATTTAGCTGTCAGACCAATACACTTTGCAAATGGGAGCCTATTCCCTAATATAGTGCACTTGTTTAGACCACGTTCCATGGTGATCCAATCAAAATGAATGGACTATGTAGAGCATAGGTTGTGATTCAGACCACTTTCCATTACAGCTCTGAGCCCAACCCAAATTAAAGTCGGCCTAAATGAAGACTTTATGACTGATGCTTTCATTTGGTTATCGCTTCTGTATCACTTCTGCATTGCTTCAGTGGTGAATGGGTCCTGTCAAGTAGCTGTTTTTTAAGTTTAGATCATGTTAGCTGTATAATTTAAAAAAAAAAAAGTAATATAAATGTCTGTTTATAGTCTAGTGGAGAGAAAACTGCATAAGAGCAGAGCTGGCTTGACTACAGAAAGTCTGTACTTTCAGCACCGTTCATTCCTTTGATTGTAATTTTCTCAAGTATATTCAAAAGTAGCCCTGTTAAAAACATTTTAAAGTAAGGGAAAAACCACTAAAGGCAAAATTCACCACTTGACACTTGTTGGGGTATTTTCTAGATATCCTAAAAGGGGAGCATGTCATTGGCTACCATCTCCCCTCTGTGCAAGGCATCCACCACACAATGTCTTAGAAAAGCACAGAACATCATCAAAGACACAGACACCCAGGCTATGGTCTGTTCACTCTGTTGCCATCTGGTAAATGCTACCATAGCATCAGGGCATGCACTTCTTTACTCACAAATCATTTTTCCTCAGGCCAATGGGCTTTTCAACCAGTAACACTGATCTAGAATCATATTGATTACATGAACATTTTAAATGCTCTGATGTCTTTCTATGTACATTCAATGTACATTGGAATATTTTTATGCACCATTCATAGGCATATTACACTTATATATTATTTAAGATATTCAATACTTTTACCCATATTGTTCATATTCCCTATTCTACACGCTTTTAAATTGCTGCCTGTTTACATTGTTATGTATATTTGTGCTATATTTTTGCTTTATATATTTCTTTCTTCTCAATGTGTAGATGCCATGTGCCGTGTCACAGGAAGTTCATTGTTCAGAATGACGCTGTGTAATTCAGTGCATCTGACATATGAAAGACTTTGACAATGGGTGAGCATATGAATTGATTAGGAGGCTGGTTTGGGAGGCCCGACTGAGGCTGGGTGGGAGGCTCGATTAAGAGACTGGGTGAGAGGCTGGATTAAGAGACAGGGTGTGGATTAAGAGACTGGGTGTGGATTAAGAGACTGGGTGAGAGGCTAGATTAAGAGACTGGGTGTGGATTAAGAGACTGGGTGAGAGGCTGGATTAAGAGACAGGGTGAGAGGCTAGATTAAGAGACTGGGTGAGAGGCTGGATTAAGAGACTGGTGAGAGGCTGGATTAAGAGACAGGGTGAGAGGCTAGATTAAGAGACTGGGTGAGAGGCTGGATTCGGAGACTGGGTGTGGATTAAGAGACTGGGTGAGAGGCTGGATTAAGAGACAGGGTGAGAGGCTAGATTAAGAGACTGGTTGTGGATTAAGAGACTGGGTGTGGATTAAGAGACTGGGTGGGAGGCTGGATTAAGAGACTGGGTGAGAGGCTGGATTAGGAGACTGGGCGAGAGGCTGGATTAAGAGACTGGGTGTGGATTAAGAGACTGGGTGAGAGGCTGGATTAAGAGACAGGGTGAGAGGCTGGATTAAGAGACTGGGTGGGAGGCTGCATTAAGAGATTGGGTGAGAGGCATGATTAAGAGACACTGGGTGAGGCTGGTTGACACTGGGTGAGGCTGGTTGACACTGGGTGAAGCTGGATAAGGGGTGATGGAGTACTTTGGCCATGGTGGTGTGAGCTCTGCCTCATTCTTTAACTTCTCCAGAACATTTTTAGATCAACAGAACAAAGGCCTAACTCTGACCTGGTACAAGCATTGCCCATCCTTTTACTGTGCCAAGCAGAAAGCCAATCATTTAGGAGCTTTGCGTGCTGCCACGGCGACTCCAGAAATATCATGGAGGACATTAACACTGAAGCGCTCCACCAGCTCTCTGCCATATCTCCTGCTGTCAACAGCCCCCACAGACCTTATATGGGTTTTTGCACTCATACTTTTCTCTCTCTTTCTCGCGCCTTTCAAATCAGTCTGATGCTATAGCCGATGTTTGCAAATAATGGTCAACAGAGACGTGGACCTCAAAGAAGCCAAAGGCCAAGACCCTCATGGTCAGAAGCTATGTCAGGAGAGTGGAGAGACGTCTGAGGAGCAATGGAATGGAAAGAAGAGTGGAGAAGGTAGAACTATCTGAGTCAAAGAAGACCAGTCCAGAGTCTGGCACCAAAGTTGAGAAAACTTGAATTATGAATTTGCCATCTCCAGGGAGCACCTGTCAGCCCATAGTGTGCCTGGTAATGAGACTTCTTTTTCTTACCAATACATTTTGAATTATTTCTTTATTTTTACTTTCTGTTCTCCCTCGGAGAGTCCCTGATTGGCCCCTTAATAGTCCACATGGTTGCTTGTTTCAGGTTGAAGCCTAAAAGAACACAGAGAAATATAAACACATAAAATAAAATGAGAAATAATGAGAGCTTTGCTGCTGTTTCTTTCCATTGTCTTGTCTCGTCTTCCCCACGGCCCAGACAGGCTGTCACTCGAAACAAAGGCTTTTGCTACCTCTATAGAACTTACTGCAGCCTATGGGAAAGCGAACAGACAATGCGATCACACACATACGCCTGCACACGCTCAAACACGCAGGTACGCACGCATGGACACACACGCCCGCCCACTTGCTCAGCCACCGACCCTCACAGTAATCAGTGATGCTCTCAGAAATCCATCTTTAGAGCTTTCATATTCTACTACTCAAACAATGAATTTACAACTTCTGATAAGGCTGTCTGTTTGGGTTGCTGCTTTAGCAGGGACGGACTGGGTCCAGAACTCAGCCCTGGCATTTCTAATACAACAGATATTTTATTCTTGGATTCCATGAAGTGGAAAACATTTGGGTCATATTTTTGTTCCTCCTTCTATCCAAAATGCCAGATGGCCAGTCCATCCATGGCCGCAGACCAGGGTATTGTTGAAATTTGCTAATTCGCTTTTGTAAAAGAAATTATTTCCAAACCTGTCAGCCATTACCTGGAGTTTTGGAATAATATTAATTTACCCGCATCTCGCTGTTATGGGATAAAATCACAAGTGTGGGCCTGTAAATAGCGATCCTCTCCAACCAGTTTTTTTTGCTACAGTTTCACCCACAAGTAGTAATGTATCTCATCATTAATACCAGGTAGATGTATTTAAAATTGATTTGTGCTTGACTTGTAGGACATTGCAGTACAGTTCATAAACCCTGACCATAAAACTCACCCTTCAAGATAATTTCTGAAACTTTGGGCCTGGATCGCTTGAAATGCTGAGGCACCAAAGTGTTGACAACATGATGGTACGCGCCTATCGAGACGAAGTCTGTCAAACGTGCTCAATAAATCTGAGGTAATTTTCTATAAAATGCTACATAAAAATGATCCATATTTAGTGTACTACTTTTGTGAAGGGCTCACAGTGTTCTGGTGAAAAGCAAAGCACTAGTGAATAGGATGCCATTTAGGATTCACTACAGGCTGAGTGAGCTCTTTGTGAGCTCTTCTGCAAATTGTAAGTAAATTGCAAAAATCCCTCTGCTCAACATGTCCCAAGATAATTGAAGATGGCATTTAAACTTGGGGTTATTGAAGATAAAATGGACTATTAACAGAATAAATATAGGCCTGTTTCACCATTATTTATGTTAATGGATCATTTTGCACCATGTAATAAAAATATGTAATTTTATACACAGAAAAAATAATACTACACAGTCTAATAGAATGTCTTGCTAACGCCACAGACTAGGTTATTTTTTAATTTTTATAAGAGCATTGATCCATTGAAATATTTGGAGATATCGCACGGTCTGATCGGATGTGCCTTGAAAAAAAGGCAATATTTTGGCCCGTTAAGTGTTTAGGTTGAGGGTATAAGTTGCCACTGGACTCTGAGAAGAAAGATTTCTGATACTCCATCATATATTGTCATCCACTGGCTTGTTCTTCTTGTGTGAGGAATTGATGTACCACATCAATCAGATAATATATCTGGCCATTAAAACAGCTCTAGTACGCCACTTTAATTTAATCCCTCCGGCACTACAGTTTTCTTACATCATCAGCAGAGCAGCACCTCATGAAGGGGGTCTTTTCCTTCACCATTCCTTGTACTTTGCGGATAACTGCTGCTGCCTCTTAGGTCACAGATAGTCTCTGTATCATGTCATGTGACCCCTAAAGGATGACCTTTGTCCTTCTCCTGTATGCCTGCCTTTAAGAGGTGGAAATTCCACTTACAGTTTGCACCACGATTCAAGCAGCGTGGTTGGACCGTTGGAGAGTGTTGTAGCGGCACTGGGTGTCCTCTGTCTCCTCGTGGTCTTGATGTGGTCCTCTTTGGGGTTCCCCTGGAGTGACTCTCAGACCCATATCATTGTTGTCACAGCCACAAGAACTGTAAAAATAAGAAACCCACGATAACAAAGACATACATAAACATACTCTAACACACACACACACACACACACGGACACACACACACACACAAATAGCCACAAAAAAAACACACATGTACGCACATACACACTCACACACACACATACAAATACACACATAGACAAAAACACAGATACTCATAGAAAAATAGACACAGACACACATTTGGTTTGGTTTGGACTTATCCATTGGGTTCCCATTAGTCTGGAAGTGTTTACAAAAACATTTCCAAGCAATTTGAAGTACATCATTCCACTACATCTACAAATGTAGAAAATTCCAGACTTTTGTTAATCTCCAATTGACAGGTCGTCCCACTAAATTCAGCTCAAGACCTCACCATGAGATGTTCATTGAATTCTCTGAGGACCTCAGGGCAACATCAAGGGATCTACAGACCTCTCTTGCAAAAATAGATGTTGAAGTGCATGAGTCACCTGTCAGAAAGAGACTTCATGAACTTAGCTTACATGTGAGATCAGGAAGGAAGAAGCCTCTGCTCTCAGAAAAGAACATCGAAACATGACTGACACTTGCCAGACAAAACACGGGTGAAGATAAAATTTACTAGGACTACGTGATCTTGACCGGTGAGTCAAAGGTGGTTTGTTTGGTCCCAGTGCCAGACGCCGTGTTCGGCAAAAACGAAACACTGCCTTTGAACCTTAGAACCTCATACCAGCTGTAAAACATGGAGGCAGTGGCATTATGGTTTGGCTGCTTTGCTACCACAGGGTCTGGCCAACTTGCCATCATTCAACCTTTACCAGAGAATTCTTGAGGCTGAACTGACCATGAAACTTGCAACCAGACAATGATCCAAAACATACAAGGACAGCTACAACAGAACGCAGTGGGGGGGACTAGAAAGGGGCTGGGCAATAAAGCCCTCGAACCTGAAAAGTTGAAGGAGTACTGTGAAGAAGAGTGGGCAAACATTCCTCTGAGCCAATGTAACAGACTGATAGACAGTTACAAGAAACGGCTACATGTAGTTATTTCAGCCCAAGGCTACAACACCACCTGAAGCTAGGGGTACACTATTAACAAATGATAATTGTTCAGTGTGATTTGTTAAATAAGGTTTGTATGAAAAATGTGATTAACATTGCAAATAATGTCAGATTAATAAGATATATATTGTGCTGTATTGTTATATTTACATGCCTACTATAAGGTTTGTTCAATCTTGTCTTGTACACCAATCAGGAAGTCTTTTTGTCCTTGGAGAACTTGTTGATTTGATTGCCATGCCGTACCTGGAATTAGTTGAAAAGCAGCATATTTTAAATGGCAGAAAGTAAGTCTTTTCTCAGAAGGCGATCTGAGATTCATGATTTGAATCAAAGTTTCTCCAACACTTTGGTTTCCCTTTTTATAAGTCAAAGGCATCATAATTAATGTGCATTTAAAATCCTCATTTAATGCACACAATTTGCTTGTATTGGGCAGAGGGTTAGATTATTTCTGTTACAACAACCTTTTCAAGGATGTTGAAAATACAGGTAACATTTGTCAGGGTATCAGGTCCCCACAAGGATACAAAGAAAAATGCTTTGTGTGTGTGTGTGTGTGTGAGAGAGAGAGATCTCAACTTCAGGGCTGTAAGATGTGTGATCCTGTAATATAAAGAAAGGCGTTACAGAAACCCAACGGGGATTAGTGCCTGAGTCAAAATTGTTGTGTCCTGCTCCAGTTTAGTGTAGATTTGTGTACTGTCAGTCTGGGACTACTTTCAATATTATGCCGAGGACTTCTACAGAAGTACAGTAACCCATAGCAAACCAGGAAAAGAGGAGAAAGGGAAGGTCTGTGTTTATTTAAGAGACAATGCTATGTTAATTTTAGGGTTACAGGTAGAGTTAAGGTTATAGTGAGCTTTAGGGTTAGAATAACTGTTTAGGATTTGTGGTTAGTTCTCAGACTTAGACTTAACATTATGTAAAGATTTAGGATTAAGATTAGGTTTAAGGGTTGATTTTCAGGGAAATAGTATTTGTAATAGGAATATATTGTGTTTTGGTCCCCAAAAGATACTCACAAGTATGGATGTCTTTCCCGATGGGAGGCAGATGTGCGGGGGTTGTCCCTGCTAGCTGCCTCTGGAAGGTTCTGGAACCTGATAGCTTTCTCCATTGGAGCATTGGTGTGACACTGATGGAGCAGACACGTTCCCATCACAACTTTTTTGTGTGCATACCGTTTCTCTCCTGTTGTTACATTAAAACCCGAAACAAGACTTTTCAAAATTATATATATAACAATGATTGTTGGCAACGAAACCAAAGCTAAGATGATGTTCAGATGTGGTGAAAAGAGATCATACTCAGCGAGGTTGGATATGAACTCAAGCTTTATTCTAATGTTTTAACAATCTTCTGGAACTGCCTGTTTTGGATTTAAAAGAATAATGAGCATAATGTATTGGATTCCATCCAGCACTACATAAGTCAGAATAAATAAAAGTTTGTTTTAATTTGACTGCACACCAGAGCCCCTTTTCCTGCTTAGTTTTGGTATTTTTCTGAAGTTCATGGTCTTTTGAGAGCTCCGATATTTGTTTTTTGTTTTCTGGTATATGTATATTTTTCCGCCCAGTTTAACTCACCACTCCAGTCAGGAAGAACTGTGAAATGAGAAACACTAACAAATTCCTCAATTTAAGTGCCAATTTCTTTCATGCATTAGAAAAGGGGCCTGAAATATGGAATCATCTCTACTGGGATTAGGTGCAAAGGAACACATTCGTATGACAAGGGGGGAAGGGGTTGGAGCAAGGGAAAGATGGGTGTGGACGGGATGGGGGGTGTGAGAGAAGGCGGGCCGGGGGAGCGAGGGAGGGATGGGATTGGAGGGCTGCGTGAGTGGCATTGAGTTGGTGCAGAGTATATGCTGTTTGACAGAGGCTAGATTAAAGCCGGTCTGACGTGTCCTGCTTGTTTGGCGGTACAGCCTGTGCGACAGCGGGTTATATTGGTGATGGGTGGTAATGACATGGATTTAGTGTGGGTCATGAGGATTGGCTAATGGAGACTTATGTGGGGAGGTGAAGAAAGCATTACTTCAAATCAATTTCAGCCTGAGACCGAGACCAGATAACCTTGGTTCGGAATTAACAGAATGACCATCAATTCTCAACGGTGCCGGAAGACGCGGCTCGTTGGATGAACAGAACCCCCAGCCCTCCCCACCTCTCACTTTCCAGCCTCACAATCGCCAACCCTTAATTCCTCTGTGGGTGAAATTACATCAATATTAAAATAGACCAGAGCAATTTCGTTTTTAGGGGATGATACAAGTAAAAGCGAAATCAATAAGGCAAAGCTATTTAATATGAGCGCACTGTCTGTAAAACCTACGAAATGCAAACACACGTCACAGAAGAGAGAGAAATAAAGAGATAGCGAGATGGAGAAGTGAGGCCAAGGAAGACAGAATGACAGAGTAGTAAATCAACATGAATCTGAAGGTTGACTAGAATCTAGTAAGGGTTTTTACATTAGGGGCCTTTACATTACACATTAAACACAGGAAATGTTATGAAACTGAATGAACAATATAGAATTTTAGCAACCAGGAAAAGTCCATTGAATTTCGCTTGCCCCAGTTCCATCCTATCTCAGGGATTGATGAATAAATGCAATGATATTAAATGTATGTACATCTGGAACACATATATGTTTTGTAAGGGGCCATTACACTACACACAGAATGCATGAAAATCTGCAAAAACATGATATGTCACGTCTGCAATTTCAGTTGGTCTTGAGGAGTAGAAGAGGGTCTCTTAAGTGACGGTGTGTGCAAACAATTCTACATATTGACCATCTTTTTGCGAAATATTATTGCTATAGGTTGTATTTTCTATAGGCCTAGTCTTTAAGCTTTGTTTTGACACTCAAGATATCTCAAGAATTTGAACTGCTGAAAGCTATTAAAAGAGCTGTTAAAGGTCTTGTTGCATGAGTCCATGAAACATGTAGAACAAAATTGATGAAATTGCACAAATAGGGCAATCAAAGCCTCAATTGTGGTCATCTGAAATAAAATATTTTAGAAGAGTTTAAAAGGTTACCTCTAACTACCTCTAACTTGTACATTCCATATTGGCTGGGATCCAAACTGCAAGAGGATCATTTTCACTATCTGTATGCAGGTTGAAAGATAATTTACTCTATTCCTCAGAAAAGCGGCAAATTCCTGAGAAATGCTGTTTAAAAAGAATGCATTCTCATTTAACTAACCAGGTAAATTATTAGTAAAATAAAAATGTTCACTCTACTTCTTCACCAAGCCTTCCTCTCCTGTTGCTCCAACTCCCTTGTCGACTGTCATCAAGGCATCTGGAGCTGGATGGACATCAACCTCCATGAACTCAGCAATAAGACGGGGCGTCACGCTCATCTGCGCCAAAACAAGAAACAGGAGAACCCCAAATCTCATCATGCTCATAAATGCTGTCCAGGTATCACCAGTAACTGAGGACAGCTGAGTGGTCAAGCATCTGACCAGCAAACAGCCCAGTTTAGGCCATGTATACCAGGACAGGCGTAATGATCAGGGAGACAGTCACCAACCCTATTGCCTCCTAATTAAACCATGAATGCGTTTCTCTCTACTTTCCTCTCGCCTATTGCCATGGCAACCGCTGTAATAGAATGCCAAAGACACTGTAGTAAATAGTTTTCGTGCACACCCCCCTCCATTAACACACAGCCCTCTGTTCACACACACCCCACCTGTCTTGAACTCATCTAGAATATCATATCTCCCTCCAAATAACTTCAGGATGATTGATTACAGGAAGGGGGAGATGAAAAAAAAGTGAGACTGACGAGGCTAGGTGAAGATGTATTTGTTGCAAGAAAATAGAAACAGAGTGGTTGAAAGATAAAGTCCAAACAAGCTGACTTCAGTCTCTGTAGAGACCACAGGTATTTTTCACCACATCATTATTTAAGACAACCTAAGGTCAATTGATTTCTTCAAACGTGGAAAAATAAATTAAAACCAATGATTGTGCATTCCCTTGTCTTCACAGGGCACAGCAGATAGCAGGTATACACACAATTCTGTTGTCAAGGTGCTGACATATTTGTCAGGCAGACAGAAGCAGTTCTTTCCAAGCCTGCACACATTCAGTTCGCCAGATCAGGCTATGTACGGTGGGACAATACTTTAGTTTTTACAGGTCTCCTCAAGACAGACAGAAAGGAAAAGAGAGAGCAAAAACGGCAATGTGAGAGAATGACAAAAAGAGTAAGTGACAGAGGGACAGCAAGAGTGAGAGACAAAGAGAGTGTAAGAGAGAATGAGAGAGACAAGGTTTTCAGCAAACAGCTGTCACAAAACCTCCTACACACTTGACACACCTCAGAGGAAAAAAAGTCAATATTCTCATTATCCTTCCTTCTAACTCTCTATATATCTCTCACCCTCTCTCCCTCTCTATATCTCCCACTCTTCTCCCTCCCCCTTTCTCTGTATATCTCCCTCTCATTCTCCGGCTTTTGAAGGCTTCAACCCCTGCATGGCTTCCCCGTTCTGTCTCATGAATCTTGTCTAATTGGATTCGAAATACCATAAAAGAAGAGCAGAGATGTGTGGTCTGATGCACAGGGAAGGTGGGATTAAAAGATAGGGGACCGGAGACTGGAAACTCAGCCAGGTCGTGGGTGTTTGCCATAAATTAGCTCAGTCCATATTTTTCTTGTTTTTTCAGTATTTTTCTCTTTTTCTTTTTGATTAAATAAAAAAGATCACAATGTCAACAGTTATTAACAACACCAAAAAGGTTATGAAGTCCACACGATACTCAGAAGATGTTAGTCAGATTTAGTTTGTCAAGGATTTGATCTAGGAATGTCCAGAGACAGCACTGCATTGTCCCTGGTAGTTCTGTTTTTGTTTCCTGATGGGTAATGTAGTTTTGTTTTGACTGGGTTGAAATTTTGTTTATTCTGATTGATTGGATGATTCGGTCTGGAGGTTTCTGTCAACTAGTAGAACAGAAACTCCAGGACCGGTTGGATAAAAATATTATCTTCTCTGCTCTGCTTTTGGCATTGGTGTGCTTGGTAATGATATAAGATGGGGTAAATGTATTTTCACTATACTGCACGCGTTATTTGTAGTGCCATCCTGAGAAGAATTCTGCTTTCAGGGTTTTCACAGGGTCTTTGTCCCATGTAACGAGATCTTATTTGCATTGTATCCAACAACTCAATGCGATTAAGGCCATTTTGGTCGATGACACATTTAATTAATTTGAGCCACATTTTAATTGGGATTTAGAACTGAAACATGTGTGTAGAATGCAATGTGTCCATTCATTCACTGCCTCACTTGGAATCCAGTGGAATTTATGTTAATGGTTTTGTACCGTTCGGGAGCCTTGATTCGATTCCCAAAGATCTGGATCTTCTCTGGAAAATGTGTTATTCGTTATTTCCAAGCACCCAATCTACTCATGTGTGACCTGTATCTTACCATGCAAATTAATGAACAAAACCTAATATTATGATTTAATGAGTATTGCACTTGGTAAGACCTTGGTACTTATAGCACAGGGGTCTGGGTTCCATCCTCAAGAGGAGTCGGTAGGAAAATGTATTTAATAACGGATACTTTCCAGGCACATGCAAAGATGGATCCCAGGGGGGTGGGTGGGTTTCTCCTCAGACTCAACAAGTGCCCTTTTTGCCCATTGGACATTGGTGCCTGCATTCCATCTGCATGACACGTGTCATTCACTCAGATGAGCATGCATTGTCTGTCAGCGTAATGCGCACTGCGGAAGCCAACGGGCACATGGCAGCCTATATCCGTTCTTCTGCCTGCATATATCCGAGAAGACCCTTTTTGTCATTTTGCACAGTGTCCCTCAAAAAGTGTGTGCATGGCCGTAATGTTTTCTTTAAATAGCTCTGCATAACAGTGTCTGCTAAAATATTGTGTAAGTGTATATCTGACTCCAAGAAGGTTTAATTAAGGAATGGGGCTATTTGCAGGCAAGCAATGCTAATGTGTGTTAATAAATGTGTTGAGTGTTATCGAATGAATGATTCTATTTAAATTAGGCACATGAGGTGAATTTCAACAGTTCTCACATTAGACAAGACTTTGTTAATTCATGCAGGCATAAAGAGAGAGACATCCAACGGTTGAAGGCCAACAAGCCCTGACCTCATGGAAAAGGACAGAAACCTCACCAAGGATAGGAACAGACAATATAATCGACCTCCCAGTAAAACCTTTGACATGACCAATAGTATTACCATGAAGTCCCCTTTCAAATCAAATCGTTCCCAGTCCTGTAACAGAGCTCATAGGGGGCAACACAGAGCTGCCACTATACTGTTGGCTGTGTGCTGTGGGTGACAGCAGGCATAGCTCATCTGTCGGGAGCAGACATCTAAACTCTGAATTGCAGCAAAAAGGGCATTTCTTGAACAGAGAGAGCACTTCAAACCAGTGGTTTTCAACTACGAGCCCGGGGACCCAGACTAATGCTTGTTTTCTACATTCAACCTGATAGCTCATTGCATTCACCTGGTGCCCCAGGTCTAAATCAGTCAATAATGTAGATGGCTTGAATTGAAACCAGCAGCACTTTGGATCCTTGGGCCTGGAGTTAAGAACCACTGCTTTTAACCATCCCACCACGTACGTTTGTTATGAGCCCTTCGTCAGATTCTTTCAGTCTACCAACAGTCATGATGCTACACAGACAGATGAGTGTGGAGTTACTTCAGGGAACCATTTAGATCCTCTCCAGAGCCCAACCCCCAGATCTGACCATCCAGGTAGCGCAGCTCCTAAGTCACTCTGGATCAGAACCGGGCCCTCGCCAGCGTCTGGTCTTCATCCCAATAATCCGCATGTGCACAGTGCAGTATGTATATGCGTCTGTTCCAGTGGCGGTTGACTTGTCAAATGGAACCGGCCGTTGCCAAGTTCCTGTGGAAAATATTTTATCAGCCACAGCCATCATCCATCGCACGCCGGTCCTCTCCGCTCCTCGTCCGCTTTAGAGTGGTGGGTGTATAACACTATCACCGGTGTCTACCGGGATGACTGGAGGCTTATGGAAGACGGCGTGTGTTTGTGTGCACATGCCTGTACGTGTGTGTGTGTGTGTGTGTGTGTGTCAGGGAGTAGTTTATACTGTGCAGAGTGTGTGTCATGCAGTGGGGTATACTACGCAGACTGTTAGTAAGGTAACTTAACATAGTGGTGCTTTATTTCCCATGGATTCAGAGTTGTACTAATAACTGCCTGCCTTTATCCAAAACCAAGGGCTGAATGTGCCACAGAGGAGATCGTGTGAGGGTCCTCCCAGGTCCTTTGCCTGGTCTATGAGTCCTCCCAGATCCTTTACCTGGTCTATGAGTCCTCCCAGATCCTTTACCTGGTCTATGTGTCCTCCCAGATCCTTTACCTGGTCTATGTGTCCTCCCAGATCCTTTACCTGGTCTATGTGTCCTCCCAGATCCTTTGCCTGGTCTATGAGTCCTCCCAGATCCTTTACCTGGTCTACGTGTCCTCCCAGATCCTTTACCTGGTCTATGTGTCCTCCCAGATCCTTTACCTGGTCTACGTGTCCTCCCAGGTCCTTTGCCTGGTCTATGAGTCCTCCCAGATCCTTTACCTGGTCTATGAGTCCTCCCAGATCCTTTACCTGGTCTATG
>JACXGJ010008035.1:0-28465 GCA_016801105.1 Esox niger | reverse complement strand
ACACACACACACACACACACACACACACAAAACAGACACACACACACACACACACACAAAACAGACACACACACACACACACACAAAACAGACACACACACAAACGCTCAAAGGGAAGTGCCAGCTGAATGTCAATAAACACAATATAGAACTGTGTGTGTGTGTGTGTGTGTGTGTGTGTGTTCACGCAGGTGATAAATGATCATACAGGGCTATCTGAGAATGAGAGTTGGAGAGGAGAGGGCTATATAAACACTCTGGGTTTCTGCACCCGCCCATATCTGCTTTCCTGTCCTTCTCTCCCTCTTCACCCCTTCATTTCTCTCTCTCAATGTGGAGGGGTGAGACAGGTAGGGAGGGAGGGTTACTGAGAGAGGCAAAAAAAAACGTCTCCCCAGCGGCCCGTCCCCGTTGGGTCCCTTGTGATGTCAGCCAGGGACCCCCGCCTCCCCTGCATCTTCCCCATCCCTAGTTTATCCTGGTGGGTGTAGCGTCTACACTGCCTTCCCTGCCAACTGCGCCAGTCATGCAGCCCAAACCTCCACCGTTCTCACCACGTGAAGCCCCTCGATCACACTGGCCCCTACTTTGATTCATCTGTCAGCTACTGTGTAAAATCAGTAATTGCCGTTGATCCAGTAAGGGGATTCTCACAAACACACACACACCAACCATGCCCTGCGTGCCCTATTCCCTTCTAAGGCTTATTTTAAGGGTCACGGTGCCAAGAGATATCTACAGTAATGGTGTGGATGAATGCCCAGACGTGTATTTAATTGGTGTGTAATCTGAAATATGTCATTTTCTACAAGTTAATATGTAGGAGAAACAGGAGGGCGGTGAAAAGGAGGAAAATAAATGGAAAGAATTACGATTGTGGGGGTTTATGAATGCTGAAGTAAAATATATTGTTGAAGGGTGTTGAGAGAGAAAGGAAGTAAGAAAACTACCCTGACTAGAAAAGAGAAGGCACAGACAGGCAGAGGGAAAGATATACCGTAATCTTCATTAGCTGTCAGATGGTTGAGTTACCATGAGGATCAGTGTTATACAAATGTCACACAGGACTTCACCACGCCATTGCGTTATTATCTATCCCCTGCCGTGGATTACACCATCAGATCTGATTCAGCCCCCACCAAATCCTATTGAAATCCCCAAACCACATGGCTCTGTGTTCTGTCTCTGCAACAACCACTTAGAATTGTATTTGCCAAACTGATTATAAAGCTTTTACAGCCACAACGCACGACCAGCAGAGGCTTTTGCACCAGGCTAAAGATCTGGTATTGGGTTGGAGGTATTCATGCACTGTATGGATTCACTGGAGCCAACTGAGCTATGGCCATCATGATGCCAGGATGAAATAACGTTATCATTCATCAGCTTTTATTTCTCCAAAGCCTAATTATCTGGACACGCTGCGTGTTTATCCGCTCGGATCGAATAGGGTCATGGATGGTTTCCCAATGGCCCTCACCTCCACTTCCAACCTTGACCTCTTGGAACGTTGACCGCTACCATGACCCTATTGACTTGACCATTCGGCTGGCCATACTACCACTGTGAACAGAGCGTAACATAGAGAGAATGACAGCGATGGACTAAGTGAGAGACGCGGAGCGAAAAGAGAGAGTACTATATGCTTTTAGTCTTATTCTATTATGGCCTAATTCTGTTCATGTGTATTTAGACCCTGATCTTTCTCTCCACATTTCTCGAAATGAGGTTGCCAGTTGTGATGCGTTTTGTATTTGGAGGGTTGCAGTCCCTGCTTTCAATTATTCAGGCTCACTTCACACACACACACACACACACACACACACACACACATACACATACACATACACACACACAGAAGATGCTTGGCATGGGTGACAGTGGCTATTTTTAGGGCTTTGTTTGGGGAAGAAGGGAGAAAGGAGGAGTAACAGAAGGCAGGAGACGTAATGAACTCAAGGCAGAGGGGTTGTCAACGCTCCCTCCTTCCCCTCAGGCAGTTTGAAACACTTGTCTTACAGACACTCTGCCTAATTCTAACCCCCTCCCTCTTCTAAGCACTCCGTCTCATTTATTGTCTTGTTTTCTTTTGTGAAATGTGCAATGTTTTGTGAATTTTAAGTGTTCATTTGCAATATAACATCATTAACGCAATAATAATTATAATCAAGATTGTCAACGGGACAATCAATAGATTAATAATGTTTGATAATATATTTTTTAAAATATCCATTATGCAAAAGAGATGAAAGTGATATGAGATACGTAGCTTTGTCAGTCTGTCAGACTGTCCCGCACTGTGTCAGGTAGCATCACTAGTCGGGTTATAACTGTGCCTCCACTAGTTGGGGTAACATTACTAATGAGGTTATACCGAGGGCCCCCTTTAAGTGCGAATAGGGGTTTAAACTAGTAAAGAGCAGGGAGAGTCCTGTAGGAGCAGGATCATGGGGAGGGAGGAGAGGACGTGTAGGGATGACTTGTCATGCTGTGAGTCAGCCAACCAACCCCTGATGGGTTACCACACACAGGGCCAATGACCCATCAGAGTCTGACATATTGATCTAATTAAGCCTCTCACCTTCTTTGTTTTGCCCTTCTCACTCCATCCTTTTGTTTTTCTTCTCTGTTTGTCTTCTCTTTCTCTCAATTTTTCTCGCGCCATCTATCTCTCGGTTGCTCTCTTTCCCCTTTCTCTCCCTCCCGTCTGTCTGCTCTTGCTTTTTTTTGCTTTTTCATTCCTCTGTCTGCATCTTGTTGTTGCTCGTATGGCAGAGTTGCAGTACTTATCTGTCACCCTGTGATTTCGCCAGTTCTTAGGATGTTTGTAGTCTGAGTAAGGGCAATGGCACAATATTGCGTCTGTGAATTAAATAATAAGAGCAAGTGCGTTGGTCTGTCTGAGTTGCTGTTCGATTCCCGGTGAATTCACATGCAATTAGGACTGTTTGTCTCATAATGAAAGGTTACCAGCCACATGCGACACACACACACACACATAGCCCAAATGTTGTCAATGAGGTCCATTCAAGTGTGTTTTCCCCCAAGGGATGTCAGCAGAAAAAGTATGGCAGTTTCCATAAACTTGATTAGGAGTTGATTTCATGTATTCTGAGTAATAAGCTTTATTTCCAATTATGGTGATAGATGGGCCACAGCCCATAATAAACATGAACTCCTCTCTGGTAGAACAGCCGTGTTGTTGGTTTTACCACAGCAATGCTTTGACAACCATGGTGATGTTATTAAACCTCTTTATTTACTTTTTATATTCTACTGGCATATGTACGCTAGATGTAGTTTAACTAGATTCAATCAGATTTTTCTGGTAGACTTGATATATTTTAACAAAATAACTTGCCTTAGGGTGAATAGAAAGCCAGAATTGTCAGAAATGTGGTTTATGACAGGGCCCTTAGAGAGCTTAGTATGTAGGTATGACAGTATGGTACTGTAATGTCAGAATGTGACTGTATGACAGTATGGTACTGTATTGTCAGAATGTGACAGTATGCCTGTATGACAGTATGTTACTGTAGTGTCAGAATGTGACAGCTTGTCAGTTTGTCAGTATGTTACTGTAGCGTCAGAATGTGTCAATATGTCAGTTTGTCAGTATGTTACTGTAGCGTCAGAATGTGACAGTATGTCAGTTTGTCAGTATGTTACTGTAGCGTCAGAATGTGACAGTATGTCAGTTTGTCAGTATGTTACTGTAGCTTCAGAATGTGACAGTATGTCAGTTTGTCAGTATGTTATTGTAGCGTCAGAATGTGTCAGTATGTCAGTTTGTCAGTATGTTACTGTAGCGTCAGAATGTGACAGTATGTCAGTTTGTTAGTATGTTACTGTAGCGTCAGAATGTGACAGTATGTCAGTTTGTTAGTATGTTACTGTAGCGTCAGAATGTGACAGCATGTCAGTTTGTTAGTATGGTAGTATGTCGGCATGGCAGTTTGTTAATGTGTTAGTTTTGCAGTGCGGTGGTATGGAATGGAGGAATGGTTAAAATAACTTTTGTTTAACCCTGGATCATAGACAGCTGATTCACCCAGGTAAATCTTTGATGATTTGTTGATTCAGGTGAACTCACTCTTCAATAAATAAAATACTGTATGAGAACCACAGGATTTCACCTGTCAATGTGTTAATCCCTGGATGTCTAGACAGAGAGGTTTGTGAAGCAGCGTATTCGACCTTGTTATGCGATGTGTAACCCAGAGAGGTGTCATTCGTGGAAGTGTGTTGAGTCATCTCAGTGTTGCAAGGCTCAGGTCTCATGTGGAAAGATATACGCTCTCTCTCTCCCCACGCAGTGAAGTACACTGATGGAGTTACGATAGGGTCTTTCCTATCTGATAACAATGACACACACACACACACACACACACACACACACGAAAAATACCTTCTTATTGTTACAGTTCCAGATAGCAGCTCATAGTCACTATGAACACACAGTACTGATAATGACTATCAACACACTGACATCACCGATATAATAATGACATACTGTCTTTATAATACTGATAATGACTATCAACAAACTGATATCATTACAAACATACTGAATTTATAATACTGATAATGACTGTCAAACTGATATCATTACAAACATACTGAATTTATAATACTGATTATGACTATCAACACACTAGAAATACTTATATTATGAGCATATTTGTAATACTGCTAATGACTACATCACACTGACGTTACTGATATCATTACCTACATACTTACTGTATAATACTGATAATGACTGCCAACACGCTGATTCACTGTTATTACTGATATCATTACGTACATACTTACTGTATAATACTGATAATGACTGCCAACATGCTGATTCACTGCACTGTCATTACTGATATCATTAGGCTGTCTTTTTGGGAAAGGGGAACAACCGCCATGAAGCTTTGTGAAGAAATGGGATAAATTTCACAAACCAACTCCCTCCGTCTCTCTTTGATTCAGACAAGTTTCCTTATTAGATACAGTACTGTGCAAAATCTTAGACACTTGAAAATAAACTAAGGACATTTATTTGGGTAGTAAGGTAGTAAAAGAAAATTACATGAAGTTTACATGAATACATGTATTATACACACATTTTTTATTTTGTTTACAAATAGACACTTATTATCCAAATAAATTACTTTAGCGCAATACTCTTTGATTCACAAACAAATCTCCTTGTTGTTAGATTCCCTTTGAATCACAAATGAATCTCTTTGATTCACATATGATTCTTCTTGTTATGGGATCTTTGTTTGATTCAGAGAAGTCTTACCGTTATTATGTCTCTGACAAATTCTCTCCTTGAGTGATGACACATCAAGACACACCTACTAGACAGACAGAGAGCATGACAGACAGACAGGCTGACAGAGAAAACCTGCACAGTCAGAGAACGACAGACAAACAGGGAGACAGAGGCTATCCTATTATTCTGTATTAATGTATTCCTTCTCTATGGAAGTCAGTAGATAGGGGCACTATTGTATCTTCACCCCTCTTTCTTTAATATTCTCTATTGCTCTTCAATTTCCTGTCCCTAGCAGTAAGCACTAGATATTTGTGCTGTCTTTTTCCTCCTATTTATTGTCAAACATCCCAGTAGATTATCTCCCACTCCTGCTCCTCCTTTATCTATCTCTCCTCTCTTCCTCCTCTTACCCCCACCCCACTTCACCACTTCCTCTCTCTCCCTAAGTCTCTGTCTCTTTGTCACTCCCTCTCGACTTGCTGTCTTTTTGTTCTGAACATGAAAGCCTCACCACGACTCCTTTCACTCCGTCTGAAACGGCCCAAATAAAAGGGCTTATCAGATCACCCACCCCTCCTGGGTATGATGGACTGTCAGATCCGGGACCATGGCATGGGATCGATGGCGTCTGGTCCCAGGGGTCTGATGCCACGTTATTGGGTAACCCACGGGGTGGCTTTTGCCCCGCGCAGTTGGAAATTGGGGCCGATGTGTTTTTATTAAACAGTAATATGGACAGCTGTTGGAGTGAGACGGCCCCTCTCTCTCTCTCTCTCTCTCTCTCTCTCTCTCTCTCTCTCTCTCTCTCTCTCTCTGTTTCCCTAGCACGTTTGGAGGGGCCGACAGTGCCCTCCAGAGACCCCTTATTACCAAGTCAAACACCCCTGGCCCACACTCCCAAACGCACAAGGCTCCCCTCCCCATTCCTCCCCTCTGTAATGGTGTCACTTTCTGCCTGTTCACGACTCCCAGTGGGGCGGTTGGCCCTCTGGTGTGGATCAGGCCATCGTGGCCATAGTGCTTCGCGAGGAGTGCCCGGGCTACAGTGTGGGCCCAGCTGTACGTTATACATGCACACCCCCCCAATGTGGCCCTGTGTACCTGCAGCTGGTTTCTGATTGAGTCACGTCTCGCCAGGGGACACCTCGTTGAGGGACATGTGTGTCCCGGTTGCTAATTACCCCCATTACAGTCATGCCAAGTTTTTGGTTCCTCACTTGTGTGTCGCCTCCTGGCTTGGACGGAAACAAAGCAGCCATCTCCCGTCCCGCGTGTTTGTATGTCCGTCGCCATGGGCAGGCGGCGTCTGTCTCATCTCTCCCCAGGTTCCTGGCCCGTCGCCTGGCCACGCAGCCAGGGAAAGACCCAGGCTTTGTCCCTCCGCCCCCCGGCCCCCCGATACAAGCTCTGAGGAGAAGTTAATGATGGGTTTAATAGGCACAGATTTAGACACACGTGCACACATGATTGCACGTGCATACACCCCCCCACCCCAACCCACACACATGCGCGCTCATGGGACCATTACTTAGACTCTTTGCTTTGCCTCCGTTCTCCTGGGCTGACGTGTGATCCGCTCCTCTGACAGGGAGGACAATGGGCTTTCCGTTCCTCCTTGGCGTCATTAACACGCACCGTAATTATCCTCCAGGACCGGAGTTTGATCTGAGGGATTTGTTGCGAACGCTGAAGACTGACACTAACCACCAGCGCCTAATAAAGACCTTCCTCTGCTCAGTGTCTCAGGCTGGGCTAATGTGTTTGCTAAATAGCCTAATAACCCCCGCTTTGTGACACTGTAGATGTGTGTATGAATGTTTGTGCACTTTAGTGTGTGTATGTATGTATGTATGTATGTATGTATGTATGTATGTATGTATGTATGTATGTATGTATGTATGTATGTATGTATGTATGTATGTATGTATGTATGTGTGTGTGCGCCGTGTAAGTGGTCCCCAGTCTCACTCTGTGTCATTGAGTGCTGGGTAAATTGCAGCCGACTCTTTGGTTGTGGAATACCAGGGGGCGGGTCATCTGAAGCAGCATGCAGAGACTGATCCATCCATTTTGAATAGAACTGTCCTTATACTAGTAAACTGGGGAAGCCTTCCTGGGCGTTGGGTAAAGTGGTAATTTAGCAAATCACAGGTGAGTTGAGGGTGGTTCTTGAGTCCCAGTTATTGTGGGTAGTTAATAATTCACAGATGTAAATGTAATTTAAAATTATAATGAAATACAGTAGTTTATTGATTATTTACCCTATTGGGTATATAATATTACCACATTTTCACAGGAAGACCACAGCGGGCCAGGAAGAGTGACTGACTGACTGACTGACTATCACTTGTTTAATAGCGTAGTGGTTGGAGACGCAGACCTGAATCTTGTCACAGTCAAAGCAGATTATGCAATAGGCTTTATTCCGGATAGATAAAAACTTGGTGGGTGGCTACAACTTTCAGTAACTGTGTTATAGTAAGCCTTAAATAAAACTTCACGGTTATGTTGTGACTATTTCTGGTGAATTTTTGAAGTACGCATCCTTTTATCCTTTTTGGGTCAGGAATATTTAGAATGTTTGCTACAACCTTCAGTAGCTAGGTTAAAGTTATCCCAAAATAAAATTGTTTATATTAGGACTATTTCTGGTGGAATTCCGAAGTATGCATCTGTGCATGATTTGTGGGGTAATATAGGCTAGATAAAAAGCCCTTTGGGCAGTAAAAGATTACGTGTTTCCAAGATTCACTCGTCTTTTCACTTGATGAAAAAGTCAGTTATCACCTAAATTGAAAGTTATTGTATAAATGTCATTCACAAAGCTGAAGGATGTATCTTTAATGTCAGGAAGTATTTTCACAAAATGTTCCCAGATATTTTTGCTGTTGTTGGTGTGATGTCAGTTCATTCTTAAAGCCCCACACGTTATCTGTGCACTGTGTTCAGCTCATATAAACAAAAAAGATTATTTTAATTATATAATACATTTTATTAAACAAAATGTATCTGATGTAGCATACATTCGATGACGTGAGAATAGCCAGCTACTAGTTTAAACTCACCCTGGGAATGTTTTCAGATTACAGTACTACTAAATGTGCTATTAACCAAAGTAAACATCATGTAGAGGCAGCAGCTCGCCTCTTTATCTACAGAAAGTTAGCTCGTTAACCATATTGGCTGTTTTTGCCAGGTATGAGTGATTGGCAATAACTGTGGTCCTTGCTGGCAAGCTGACTTGATTAGAAGCTGGTATTAGTAGAAAAACTACAGTACAGTTGTATTGTTATTATTATTATTATTATTGTTAGATGGTTTTTGTATAGTGTTATTATTGATAGTTTGTGTAATCTTAATTTTATATTATAATAACTGTTACTTTTTAACTTTTTACTGCATGATCATGAGTAGGAAAACCAAGCATTTCAATGCCATAACTTTGACAAATATACCTTTCAAACTTTTTAACTTGAACTTTGGTGGATAGATGTACTGTCATTATAGCTAGCCACATTAACTCCAACATGGCAATTACTAACTTTACTTTCTTTAACAGAAGAATTGCTACATCAGAATAGTTTAATGCATTTTGATCCATGAGTTCATCCATCGTGAATAGGCAGCTGCACCAAAGTTCACTCCGAATGGCATCGATCTGCCTTTCTTTTACCAGATTTGCTTTCTTTTTATCTAAACCGTATTTTCTTTGGTACTGTTACATCCCAAACGTCTTCCATTTTCTTTTAAAAAAATTGGCTAGCGGTCCCTCGCTGCTTAGTCCACAAAATGAGAGTAGTCGCTTCCTAATTTTTTTCTGCCTCTTTGTTTGATACGTCAAAGACATCGCTTCCTGTGCACAGGAAAATGTTCCCCGCCAATGCGCGTGTTGACAACGGTTTTCCTTAGCAGGCGTACACCGTATACAGAGGATTTTCAGAAGCAGGCCTGGGACCATCTGATACGGTAGGAATTCATCCACGATCCAGATTGAGAGAGCAGCGATGTGTTAATATGATAAACGTACGTCCTTTAGCTTTAAAACGGTCTCTGGCAAAAGCCACACATTTCATAGATGCTATTTGTGCTGAAGGTGAACTTAATAAGAAACTAAATAAGAAAGTATGTCTAGCGAAATATTCAAACTTGGCCAAACTGGCAAAACATAGTGCTGTGGTTAAAGACACAGCCACTCATGTGAGAGACCTGGGTTTGAATCCAGTGAAGGTGACACCTTTTATCACTTTTAATTGCGTGCTGGCTGAACTAGGCTTGCCTGGTTCCTTTTCTGGTTCAAGAGTAAAAGCAAGATTTTCTTTAGCTATTTAACAGATTCTGTGGTCTCAAATGAATCCCCTTGGCATGCCCAGCACCATACTCTGTCTAACCGATCCATGATCTGAGCCCCATGTCGCATCTCCGTAACAAAGCTCACGGGATTCTTAGCAACACACAAAGTGACACGAAGTGAACGCTCCTCTCATCATTCCACACTGCCCCATATAGCCGCTGACAGCGCTGTCCCAACTGGGAAATCCCTGCACCTCTCCTATCTCGTAGCCTCCTCTCCTCATTTTCTGTCCTCGCTCCCTCCCTCCCTCCTCCACGGACGGTCCATGTTAAAGTCATGACATGTTAGAATTGTTTGGAGACTCAGAATCGCTCCAATGTGGCTTATCACTGATCAGCCCTCAGGGCCTGTAGGATGCTGTGCATAGACAATGTACATGGGCACAGACAGACACACACACACACACTCACACGCACGCAGTCACACACAACAACACGTGGCCCCTGTGTAGAGGGAACTTTCCATGTGTGTGACTTTAAATATTCCCAGAATAGTTCTTGTGACTTACTCGCCTTTTACCTGCTTTGTACAGGTTTTTATTGTCTGTTTGTGTGTGTGTGTGTGTGAAATTAATTGTGGGTTTCTGTTGTCTTCGGTCAGAAGAGCGGACAGGTCCAGTCAGCACACTGTCCCTGTCAGAACCACTAGACAGTCACCTTGTAACAGGGGGACAGTTGGTGACTGGAGGCACAGGGGTTGTTTTTGTGATAAACAGGGGTGAGGGTCTGAGGCTGGCCGTGTTGAAGTCTTTCCCCCGGGAAAGTTTTGACCCCATGCGGGACTTGGTGGCAGAGGGTGGGTATAGCTCTGTGATAGCCCTGCATGTGTCTGTGTCTCAGATATTTCTGTAGTTTTCTTTAGCAGAGTAAACCCCATGCTAATGTTTCTCTGTTCTTCCTTTTCTTCCATGTGAAATGATGGCTGCCACACGGTGCTCCTTTCAAATGGCTCCCCCTCGGTAAACAGGTATGTGATGGAACTGTCCTTGGCCATGCTATGTACATTATGTGTACAATGTTTGTTTGTTTGTGTCTCTCTGCACCCTTGGCTGTCTGTTTCCTCCACCGACAGCCTAATAAACAACTGCCTTCTCTACTCTAGTAGGAGACAAACACGCACCCCTATACAATAATAAAAAATAAAAAAAAGAAATCCAGCCAAACTGTTGTGTGCGCACACACACATGCACGCACGCAGACACGCACGCACACATAGTAAACCACTGATTGGACCACGTCAGTTCTCAGGGCTAATGAGCGTTGCTGGGCATCCGCAATGTCGGTTACATCAATACTATAATAACTGGTTTGTTTACCATGGAAACCATTTGTTTGATGGTACTCAGTGATTGCTTGTTCCATCTTCTCCATGTCTGAATGTGTTGGACTTGTTGCTCTATTGATATACCACACGTGGGTGTGTGTGTGTGTTTGGGTGTGTGTGGGTGTGTGAATCCTGTTTAGTTAAAATCCTGTTTTGCTGCTCCAGATTTGGTTCCAGATTTATAAGAATGTATTGCAATATTTATTACCATTGAGCAGTCAGGATGTTATATCATCCTGGTGTTTATTACAACATGTTACCCAAGTGATTATTACAACACATCATCTGACTGTTTATTACAGTACAATACCCAAGTGTTTATTGCAATACCAAAACCCAGTGTTTATAACAGTAGAACCCAAGTGTTTATTACAATATATTACACAAGTGTTTATTACAATGTATATCACACGTGTTAATTACAATTCCCAACCCAGGTGTTAATAACAATAGATTTCCCTACTGTTCCATCCAGCCTCTTACCCCAGCCTGACCTCCACTGCTCGTTAGCCCTGCTCTCTAAATCAAATACCCCCCAGCACGCACGCACGCGCGCACGCACGCACGCGCACGCACACGCACGCACACACGCACGCACGCGCACACACACACACACACACACACACACACACACACACACCCCCATCCCCTCCGCATCTCCCAGGTAAGTGTAGGTCAGGGGCTGTGGACAGGTGTTCCCTCAGCACTGGGGCAGCTGGTTGTGGTCTAACACCGATGGGGACGTAACCGAGAGTTTACCAAGAGTCGTCAGGATATGGAGACACCAAGACACACAGTCAGGGCCCATTAAAGCCATACCGTTAATTAAGATATGGTTAGTTTGACCATATACTTAATACTACCTACAACCACTACCACTAGTAGTGCTACTACTTTTACTGTACTACTAACTGCTAGCTAGATTGTTTAGCCACCAATTGTCCAATTAACCATAGCATGGTATACTTTAACCTCTCTAGTATAGGCTGCTAATATCAACGCGGTCCCTGAGATAAGCGGTTGATTTAGATTTTTTTGTCCCATGATGCAGGACTACTGAAGTCCAACCAGTGTGTTCACCTGTTAACTACCGTTTTGCCAGAGAGGAGGGCCAGTGTGTTGTGAAGCAGGAATAATTGATGTAGTAGGTTGGCATTTCACCACTGAGGACGCCCCAGACAGACTGCTCTCGTTTCACTGCTAAACAGGGGGCCAGTCTGTGTGAATGGAATGGTGTGCAGAGAGAGATGAAGCCGTGTCTGTCTCGATAGACTGGCACAGACACTGTTAACAACCTGTATACAGTGTGTCTGGATAGGCCTCCTCCACAGGATAACGACAGGCACATTTACCAAGCGTTCCTTCAGTGATTATAGTGTTCATGGACGTTTCTGTAGCTGTGTTTGTGTGTGTGTGGGGATGTGTGCTTGTGTGTGTGGGGATGTGTTTATGTATAAGTCTTCCCAGTGTCAGCCAGCAGCTGTGTGTATTTAGTTGTCTGTTTAAACCCGCAGGGTCTTGATGTCCTCTCTCCTCCCTGCCCCCACCTTCTCCCGTACTCCCCCCCTCCCTCTCTGTCTCTCTCCCAATCGTCTCCACACTTTTCTCCCTTCTGGTAGTCATATGTGACCTATCACACACACACACACACACACACAATGCTTTCATTACCTTTCAGTGCTAACGTATTTCGTTTTTTAATTCAAAATCATACTTTCCGTCTGTTTGAATGGCTCGGTGCTGAAAGTCCCACGCTCTGCGGTTTGAAGCCTGGTAGCAGCATAACGACAGTGCTCAGACGTCCAGTGACGGACGACCCAATCTGGCTCGGCGCTCCCCGGGCTGGGATGGCTGGAAGTTGTGTTTTCTCCTAAGCAGGATGTGATACCAATTAGAACAACTTGGCAAGATGTGTATGAAGTCTGGATCTTCAACTGTTTTGCGCCTGATGATAAAAGGGCTCTCAATCTTAACCTAACCCTAAAACGTACCCCAATCTTAACCTAACACCCCACTCTAACCTCAAAAACCTAACTTTTATGCCTAAACCTAACTGTAACCTTACTCATGCCCTAAACCTTAACCATAGACATGCAAATTTGCTGATTTTTCACCCCGAGTCATGTTTTCATATAATTGACATTTTGGTGAATATTGGTCCTGAAAATGTGGGATAACGAGTATGTGCACGCACGCACGCACACACAACACTCACACACAACACTCACACACAACACTCACACACAACACTCACACACAACACTCACACACAACACTCACACACAACACACACACACACCTAGGACCTCTCACCTTGCATTTCAGCCTCAACAATGCATTTGAGTGTGTTTTGGGGATCACAGACCAGTTGTGGGCACAAAAGGTCTGTGATTGGCCACAGAGATATCTTGTCGCTCACCGCCATGGCAACCTAAGCTCAGTGGCCATATCATTGTATATCAGTGCAGGTCATACCACACAGGATGGCTTATCACACTTCACGTTAGCTGCGATTGTCACACGTGCACGCACACCAACACACATGCACACGCACTTACATGCACTTTCCCTCTGGTCCCTCCTTGCCTGAAGGACTCTGTCACTTGATTTGACTTGTAGAGTGTTGGCACCAGATGTCTCCAGCTGTCACCAATGGAAACATATGTTATGCTTCTCTCTGTGTGTGTGTGTGTGTGTGTGTGTGTGTGTGTGTGTTTACACGTGTGAGTGTGTATGTGGGAGTTTGCGCTGATGTGTGTGTGTGTGTTTGCGAGTGCTTGTTCCCATCCAAATAAGCCCTTGTGTTTACTTCAGTCTTTGTCTACATATTTCTGTGAGCCTTTTGGTTTCCTGGGCTCCTTTCATCTTCTCCCAGCACCCCTCTCTTTCTCTCCACTCTCCCTTTCTCCCTCTCTCCTTGATTTATGAAAATGACTGGTCCCGCCATGGAGCCAACACACTCAGCTGCTGAAGCAGTGCTATTTCCATTTATTTCCATCAATGTGTTTCCTGGTATCCCATTCAGCATCTGGGGAGGCAGAATGTAGAGCAGCATCTAGGAAGTGGCTCTCTGTTTGATTCAAGGAAGCGACTTGTGAGACGACAGCAAAATGACTGACGGCCCAGCCAGGCAAACACTGTCAAACATCAGATTCAATAATACTTCATGGAGCTTAAATTCCAAATCCTTTTGGTTTGGGTCCTCGTGGATCATTTATGTAACCGGTTATTTTATTTCATGGATGTATTTAGTTTTGTTGCTTTGAATAATTTAGCTTTCTTTTCTTGTCTGTGGTGGAAGCCTAGGCTGATAGGGGAGGGGTGTGGAGTATGTGCTACACACATACACACACACTCACACACACACACACACACACACACACACACACACACACACACACACACACACACACACACACACACACACACACAAACGCTGGAGATTCCCTGTGTTCTGTGGGGACTCTTGTTCCACTCAGGGCTACTCAGATGATGATCTGTGTGTGGGTTTGTGTGTGTGTGTGTTATCCCATGGTAGATGTTGGCGATCCTCAGGCTTGCCTGGTCATGTGTATTGCAGTGCTTTGAGTTAAACAACACACTTTGCCATGATGCGTGTGTGTGTGTGTGTGTGTGTGTGTGTGTGTACTAGTGGGGTGTATGGTAGACTGACTGGGGAGCTCTTCTAAAGCCCTATGCCATTGTTTCCAGTGTCACCGTGGTGACGTTTCCGGGAGACCCCCTAGAGGGGTGCTGAATGGTGACTCATACTGACATCACCCTCGCACCTCCTTTCCATTCACCATCAATCCTACTCCTCTTCTCCTCTCCTTCCATCTCTTTCCACTTATTTCGTCTTACTCCCACAGTTCCTCCTTTCCTTCTCCTATATCCTCACCTCTTTTCCTCTCTCTTTCTCTACTTCTGCCATCTCGCCTGCCTCTGTCCTACTCCTTCCATTTCTCCTTCTCTCTCACCTCCTCTCCTTTCACCGACGATTACTCCATCTCTCCTCCTGCCCTCTCTTTAGCTGTCGTCACCGCCTCTCCTTCTCCCCTACACCTATACCCTTCTCTGGGGGAATAGAGAAGGTAAACATCCTCCCTCTCTGTCTCAGTGGTGGAGCCTGGAAACATCAACTCATGTTGTTCCAATCTCCTCGTTTACAGCCAGTGTTAAATCATGGAAGGTTTTGCTGTTGTGTCCAGCTGGTTAGTGTTTGCGTCAGCCTAGCTTGTTTAGTTACTAGTGACAAACACACGTAGGTAGAAATACTGATTGTAGAGGTAATTGTGTATATAGGTGTTTGCAATAAGACTGTGGTAAAAGGGCCTGAGCTGGTGTTTGAGACCCAAAGAAAGGACGTAGAGAATGAGCTATGTGGAAGGGTTGTGTGTGTGAGATATGTGGCCTGGAGTTTGGCCCTGTTGGGGAAGGTGGGGGGGGCTTAGCCAGGCTCCTATGGGCTGGGTGATTTGTGGTCCCTGAGGCCCCTGGCCGTCACACATCATGTGCCTCGCGTGGAGAAATTAAATTGGTTTAACCGCTGGCCACTGAACACAGGCGCCATGTCTGGCCCTTTCGTAAGGGCTGAACAACCACACACACACACACACACACACACACACACACAGTCATTTGCACTTGTGTGTGTGCTAATGCTCTTAGGGCCTCTGAAGAGCTTGATGGTGTCTCGTACAGTTTTCATCACTCACTTCACATCATCCTCAGAGGTCCATTGAAAGGTGATAGATAGAGGGATAGCTCTGTTCCCATTGTGTGTGTTTTTGTGCCGTTGGGTCTGTGTCTAAGGTGGTAGTCTGGTCCCATGGACTATCTCCTGAGTCTGACTGAAAGCTCTCTTAGCACTGCTCTGCAGAATCATCTATTAAGCCGTACCTCTACATACACTTGGAAATGCATCTGTCTTGTTCAAGTGTGTGCGTGCGTGCGGGCATGCATATAGGTGTGTGTTTTAGGACTAACTATACTCATGGGGACCAAATGTACCCAAGAGTATAGTAAAACCAGAAGAAATTGGAAAAGTTTATTTCTGTCTCAAGGTTTAGGGTCAAAGAATTGGGGTTTCTTTAAGGTCCAGGCATTGTTGGTTACGTTTAGGGTTAAGGTTAGGCATTACACCCAGGTAAAGTGTAGGCATAATTGTCACTTTATTGAGGTTAAGGTTAGGGTTAGGTTTAGGGTTAAGATTAAGGCAAGGGAGCATGTCATTTCTATTTTCTGGTCCCCATGAGGTTAGCTGTACAAACTTGTGTGTATTTGTGTGTGTGTGTGTGTGTGTGTGTGTGTGTGTGTATTTATGTATATATGTATGTATGTCTGTGTGTCTTTTGCTGGGGATGAGAGATTAACTATGAGGACAATGGTGGTGATGATGATAATCACTGATTCTTAACACATTGATAACGCTATTGAAGAGGTGGTGAGAACTGGAGTGGGCTAAATGAGTCTGTCGTGCTCCTCTTATCAGCATGACATTTTCCACCGTCAGGCCTCTTCTCATCCTGACACCACTATTGTTCAAGTGCCTCCCCAGCCCTATGCAACATGGCTGTATGTGTGAGACAAGCCGTGTAGCAGTATTAATAATGCATTACTTTCTGGCAGACGTAGCACTGGCTCACGGCTCCTCCTTTAGCCGCGTAGACGGGAGATTGGAGACCGCTTGATGCTCGAAATCCAGACGTCTTCCCTGCAACATCACCACAAAATCCAGACGTCATCTGGGCGACATCAACACAACATCCAGAAAAAAATCACAGCAGTTTTTAGACAACATCTCCCCAAAATTCAAACATCCAGACAACATCCAGACAACATCAAGTCTATACAACATTACTACACATTCCAAACAGCAGCCAGGCCATATACAAACATCTCTAAAGCATTCAGGCACCATGCAGACCACATCACCAAGACAATGTCCAGAAAAATCTTTCCAACATGACTAGATAATCTACATGACATCTAAACAATATTAACTCAACATTTAGACAACATTCACACAATACTTGGACAATGTACCTGGCCATGTTGACCTTCTTTTGTGGCACAATCCATTCCTCATTCTAGCTATCCAATCCCAAACTGTCCTCATTCTGGCTATCCAATCCCAAACCTTCCTCATTCTAGCTATCTAATCTATACCCTTCCTCATTCTAGCCATCCATTCTAAACCCTTTCTCATTCTAGCCATCTAAACCCTTCCTCAGTCTATCTATCTAATCTAAACCCTTCCTCATTCTAGCCGTCTATTCTAAACCCTTCCTCATTCTAGCCATCTAATCTAAACCATTCCTCATTATAGCCATCTAATCTAAACCCTTCCTCATTCTAGCTATCTAATCTAAACCCTTTCTCATTCTAGCCATCTAAACCCTTCCTTAGTCTAGCTATCTAATCTAAACCCATCCTCATTCTAGCTATCCAATTCTAACACTTCCTCACTCTAGCAATTCTATCATGAACATCAGTGCTGCCTGGTAACAGTGTGAGAATGCTAGTGAGAGAGAGGACACCTTGGGGAAAGCAAGGCTTTAATTGGCTAGTTGTTAGGATATTTACATTTCATCTGCCTCAACGTTTTTAACAACTTTGCCGTTCATTTCCATAACTTAGAGGCAAAGCATGCACTTTGTATAGGGAAGAGTGTAGCAGCATAACGCTTTCCTGCGTGCGTGCGTGCGTGCGTGCGTGTGTGTGTGCGTGCGTGCGTGCGTGCACCTTTTACGTTCCATGGACAGAAGTTGTGATGTTTTTCTATTTTTCTGAATGCTTTAACAGTGGGGTCTCGGGAGATCAATTAAGAGTTTTGGTAGAGTAGATTGTGCGCTGCCGTGTATTGAACCTTGAAGAAATTGCCTGTCTTAGTGGTTCACTCACCAACAAGTGAATAGCGCTAACTTAATCTGCAAGAAATATCTATAAACATTTT
Organism: Esox niger; assembly: GCA_016801105.1. Classification (NCBI taxonomy): domain Eukaryota; kingdom Metazoa; phylum Chordata; class Actinopteri; order Esociformes; family Esocidae; genus Esox; species Esox niger. The sequence goes on along the minus strand of JACXGJ010008035.1, from coordinate 10,567 downwards.
TATGGAAAGACTGTGTGCATGTGTGAATCTGAGTGCATTGCATTTGTGCGTGCGTGCGTGCGATTCTGCTCAACCTGGCTGTGTAATAAATCAATTCTCCAATGGATTTTGACATGTTTTACTGCAACCTGAAAAATCGTAACAGAAATAAACCGTCATCTTTTTCTTTGAGGTGTTCTAATGTCAAGCAGACGCTGGAACGGTTTTGGGTCAGTGCGTTTGTGTACAGATATGAAGCATTGAACATTGATAAATGCCCTGCGACTGGACCCCTCTAGCCGCCCAGGGGCCGGACCATTCCCCCCAAAACACGGGTCCTCTCATTTCCATCAGTCAGTAACAGGTGGGTAAAGGGACCCAGTGCCAATTTCCAAATATTAATGCCAACCTAGGTGCACTTAAAGCCAAACACCAAAATTTAGTTTACCTCTCTCTAGCGTTATGACACAGCCAGACCCCTTTTTCTCCAAGACTTTCGGCTCTGGGTGTGTTAGCGCAGCGTTAGCCTATTAGCTCTGTGACCCAGTCCTCCCACCCAGCTGCTAGTTCATTAGTCCGGCCCCTGACCCCCAGACCCCGCCCACCCCCGCCACGGGCCAGATCAGGCCAAGCCGCAGACATCTAGCTGCTGTCCCTCCGGAGTCCCACGGGAGGCCTGGGGTTGGATGTGGAGTTCATTACCGTGCTACTACAGGAGGACCATCTGTCTGGACTGGAGAGACTGGCTTCTACAGTGTGCAATGTCATGTAACGCCCTATTTCGTGGTCATTGTGGTGTTCTGGACTGGTCTGCGGAGATACTGGAGTGCTGCTAGTTAATGGTGCTCTGTGCTGTATTTCACCACATTAATTATGCTGTTTAACCCGTCAGCAGACGCACGCCAGGATGTAGTTGAGCTGTTCGAAGGAGCGGAGGGGAGAAGAGAAGGAGACAAAGCAAAGGAAAGGAGTGAAGGAGAGGAGTGTTTTGTATTAGCCTGCAGCTATCTCTGTGATGCAGTTACCCAACATCCTCCTTGATTCAGCAGCCCCCCACCCCCCCCCCCACCGGTGTCTTTGTTTGAGCTCAGCAGGGCTGCTGTTTGATACCTTCATAGCCTGCAAAATAGAGGAGATCTCCAGCTTGTTACTAAGGCACAGTGGGAACATGGAGCAATTGGCTGACACTTTATCCCTCAACACGCTGCAACATTCACTAGTCTAGATTAGAAGGCAGTCTTCCTCGTTCAAGCTTATACGCAGTTTATATGGTATTTAATGAGTAATGCCGTTTGTGAAAGTATGCTTAGAGCCTGTCTGTGAGCTAGCTACAGGTCATGTAATTAAAAGCAGGACACTTACTGAATTATTATTTGAAAAGGACATGACCGTGAGCTAGAGGCCTTGAAAATGCATGCACTCCTCCGAATGGTTGTTAATGCCTAGTGGAATGGGGCTGCCGTGTGTGCTAACCGGGAGTACCGCGGCAGACTCTGGCCCCAGACAGGCCACACTGCAGACGGAAGGACCGCTACCCTCATCGCGTTGGCAGCGCCGGGAGCATCCTAATGATTTCACCTCACTGACTCCACAGCACTCCACTCCCCATAGACCTGAGGCGGAGAGGGTGGGAGGGAGGGAGGGTGAAGGAGTGAGAGAATGAGGGAGAGGGAACGAGAAAGAAAAAGAGAGATTAAAGGGTGAAGAGGGAGCAGTCGAGCAAAATAATATGGTGTCGTGAGAGAGAGAGAAGCTGGGAGGGAGCATGGACAACACGAGTGTTAGATACCTAGTTGTGGAACGCGAGAAAGACAAGTTTTCATTGGAATAACCTTGTTTTTCTGCCAAATGTAACTCATGCAGTATATTTGTGGTTCAAATGGGCGTCTTAAGTATGTAATTTCCACGTGGGGAATTCCGACCTACGGCGAATGTTTACGTCCTCTTACTGCAGGTTATTTTACAGGTGTAGCAATCTGAGTAATTTACGATCCAACACCAGTGGTTTAGCATGAGTGCAAAAGATTTAACTCACCAGGGACTTCGCTAGCTCCACTACATAAGGCGCAAAACTGCCTCACCCATTCCTGTTGCTGTCTTTAGAGTTGTTGTCACCAGCTCCACCACGACAGCGTCAGTCTCGAAAGAGAAAGTAAACAGCCAGCAAAAAAAGAACAAATTACGAAACCATGCTCGATAGAGTGGAATTGACAGGAGAGATCTACTGTCACTGCTTTGGTGTCTGTACCTGGCAATCTGTAAATTAGAAGGCTATATATTCACCCCCAAACCATTAGTACTGACAACTAGTGTTCCTTTAAGCAAGCGCTTTAACATATTGCTGTTTTTTTTTAACTTATGACAGCTGAATTAACACAGTGCCTGTTTTAACATGGTGTATGCTGTGGGTGTGGGGAATAGAGTGCTGATTAGCAAGCCTTCGAGTCCCGGATAATATTTTTTGAGATAACTAGCCTTCACATTGATTTGTGGATTGTGTGTGCTTTACTGACACATTTAGTTTGTGTTTGTATTTGCAGCTATGGGTGCATGCGTGGGTGTGTGCATGCGTGGGTGCGTGCGTGGGTGCAGTTACATGGACGATAATTAAGTGGCTGGTACCTGTCCTCTTGACTGCATTCACATGCACACGTTGATGACAATATGTCTTTGACCCGGTGAATACAGAAACGCATGACTGAAATGGTGCTTCCTCGTTTAGATACAGGACGGGAAGGTGTTCAATGAGTGCGCGTGCGTGCGTGCGTGCATGCGCATTTGTCTATGCTCATTACCCAATGATGGTGCATGCACATGTTAGCATGCACCAGTGAACAGTTGCAAATGACAGCCAGTCCGTCAGTGGGTGAACGCACCTGCCTCAGCCCCCAGAACCACAGCCAGCAGAGCTTCGGCCTGCGTGTTGTACAGTAAAGCTGGCTTACTCCTGCCTAGCCCCTCAGCCAGAATTAAAGAGTTCATGGGTCACATATGCTCCCTGAGCAAGACCAGGTGGAGTACTCCATCTCCCAGCAGGCACCTGCCCCCCCTCCACACATGTCCGCAGACATCAGTAGAGGGTGCCAGCCTCTCGCCTGAGTCCCCACCTGCCCCCCCACGCCACCTGGGGAAGGGTTTGTCCAATCCACTCCAGTCCTGGCTTTCCTTCGTGCTTTACCCCTCAGTCTCTTGGACTGATCTCTCTCACTCCATCTCTCTCCCTTTCGTTCTCTCTGCCTCTCTCCGCCTCTCTTTTTCCTCTGTCATTATCTTTTCTTGGGCTCAGCAGGTCATGTGTGCACTCCAGTCATCCCTCTCTCTCTGTTTCTCTTCCTCTTTCATCCATCCCGGGGGAGAGGCACAGGTGGATCTGACCAATCTCAGCCCTATTTAAATCCTGTAGGTCAGACCAAGAATATCTAGCTGGCACATAGAAATCCAACGACAGCAGTGGCAGTGGTTGCTGTCTGACTCCTATTTTTGATCCGTGAATGTTGTTGATGAAAGGCTGTTTTTAATTAAAAGGACAGTTGAATGTTTTCCCAGCAGTGTGTTAATATGAAGACATGAATATGTTGGGTAACCTTGAGCCTCCGACTTCAGCTATCGTTCTCACACTGCGTGTTACCATGGAGATATTGTGCAGTAGATTTTTAAATCACTGCCGTTTTCTAATTTTCCCCCTGAAAGTTTCCTGAAACAAAGTACCCATTGCAGTATTTATCCAGCTTGTTGTGTGTGTGTAAATGCATTACTATGTTTTTGTAGCACACTCTCAATCACACTCCTCTCAAGCTGTCATACTGGGTGTGTGTTCAGTGCTGGATAAGGCTGGGAACAGGCTGTGTGTGGTTGTGGGTGGGTGGGTGGGTGTGTGCACCTGAGAGATAAGCGTAGAGGGGTGTGTGACTGGCAGGCTGACTTCACGTAAAGCAGTTCTTCTCACCTATCTGCTTTCAGAGATAGGAAGGCAAAGTCACTCCTACCTGGTGTGACACATGCACAGACACCTCGCTAAACGGTCACAACAGTTGCTAAGGTCTTGTATTGTTTTTTCTGGGTAGAACTTTGATTCAGTTGCCAGGCTACCGAAGCTGCCAAGAAGCTATGCCCAGATGCTAGACCACGCCTAAACAATTTACCCTGACCAGATTCTATACCACGCTCAGATACTGTATCACACCCAGATACTATACCACGCCCAGATACTGTACCATACCCAGATATTATACCACGCCCCGGTTACTGTACCATACCCAGATATTATACCACGCCCGGATACTGTACCATACCCAGATATTATACCACACCCAGATACTATACCACGCCCAGATACTGTACCATACCCAGATATTATACCACACCCAGATACTATACCATACCCAGATATTATATGACCCCCAGATTCTATACCACGCCCAGATACTGTACCATACCCAGATATTATACCACACCCAGATACTATACCATACCCAGATATTATATCACACCCAGATTCTATACCACGCCCAGATACTGTACCATACCCAAATATTATACCACGCCCAGATACTGTACTATACCCAGATATTATACCACGCCCAGATACTGTACCACGCCCAGATACTGTACCACGCCCAGATACTATACCTTACCCAGATACTATATCGCACCGCGCCCAGATACTAGACCACTCTGATATTTATCCGAACTTTCCAGAGAAAACAAAGCTTCGCTGAATGCAAACACATTCAGGTCCATCTGATTGGCCCAATAGTCCAGTGGTTCGGACATATACTTGAACACACACAATTAATTGAAAATGTGACACTGGCAAAATTATTCTATTTAGTCACAGATTACATCAACTGTGCCCCTCTAGCCACTCCTCCACACAAACTATTTAAATGGTGTCACGTTCAGACTGGAGTGTGGAGGATCTAGCCCGGCTGATTCTATGTCCAGCGCATTCTTTTGGCAGGCATACTTTGTCCTTTGATTTGTCTCGTGGTGAGTCTATTTCCAATGCATGCTGGCGGCTGCTGCGTTAGCTGTGCTCCATCTGCACCGTCCCCTGATGATGACATCACAGAGTGATGCTGGCACATGACCTGATGAGAGGGTCAGGTGCGGCTTCACCGCGTAGAGAGCTGCTGTCATTGGAAAAACGTCACACACGTGCATACACAGACACACATGCATGTTTGAATGTGCATGTGAACAGATACTCACACAGTATTTCTATATTGTTGGGGGACTCACAAAGGAAAATGCATTTTCTAACCCATAACATAAAACCTCATTGCAATCCCACATTTAACCTTCGCCTAAATCCAATCCCTTAACTTTATCTCTAAACCTAGCCTAACCTAACACATGCCCATTAACCTAGTATTAACTCAGACTCTTATGTCGACCTGAATTCTAACTTTTATTCTATCGCTAATCCCTAACCCCCTCAGGGGGACTACTAACGTTCTACTGACATACTGCTGACGTGTCGATTTTCAGTGTTTGGTCCCCAGAGTTCTAGTTATACCTCCCCGCGCACATGCACAGCGGTGGTCTTGTTGCACACAACAATGAAAATAGCGACACTTAGCATGGCTTTAATTACCCAGCCACACCTAGAGAAGCATGTCAACATCTCCACGCAAGCCATATTCCAGAGCTGATTAAACCAAATGCTTCTTGCTTGTAATTAAACATTTGTGCAATGTGGTGTTCCAGCAGAATGGAGCCCCTTGGCACAGCCTTTCAGGGGCCGCAGGTGGTAGAAATTGGCAGTAGTTGTTCTAATTGTTGGCAGCGGACTACTGGGTAAGACATGGCGAGGCTCCGCATGGAAAACGGCGAGAGGCGGGAAGGACGGAGGGTGGAGATGTGGCGAAAGGGATGGATGGAGAGAGGTGGATGCGGATGTGTGGAGAGGGCTAACATCTAGAGCAACACAGGGGGTTGCAGATCTTTCCAACTGGCTTATTTTCTCCGGCAGCTTACAGTCTCCACGGCGGGGAAGGAAGCGCTGCTCACCTGGTTTAGTGTTGCGGAGGTTTTGTCATGGAGGGGAGAGTGGGAACGGGTCTGAGGGGAGGAGCGCAGCGAGCTGTTCTGCAGTCATACACAATCTGCCACTGGCCGTGTTCTAGTGCCACGTGGAGACACTGTTCTGTGGTTTGTGTGTCTGGAACTGTGCTGATATATTGTGCGTACTGGGATTCCTCTGCGGTCTTCGCGGGTGCAGTAAACCAAGACATTACCCTAACCTTCTACCTAATCCTAACCACAAACCCTAATACCAACCCTAAACCTAACCACAAACCCAAAACATAACCACAAAACCCTAACTCCAACCCTAATCCTAACCACAAACCCTAACTCCAACCCTAATCCTAACCACAAACCCTAACTCCAACCCTAATCCTAACCACAAACCCTAACTCCAACCCTAAACCTAACCCCAACCCTAATTCTAACCCTAGCACATAGACTAAAACAAGCTTATTTTGTTAGGTAGAAGTAGATGAAATATCCTCTAAACAGACCGACCCACACACACGGCATAGATCATAAACCTGTTTCCTGGCCTGTGCCATATTAGTGTCTGCGGAGCTTATAGACTCTGAATGCCGTGAGCTGATGAGAAATAGGAATGTAATCCCCCATTGTGTTTTAACTGGATGAACCTGGGCCAACTGAACGCTCTTTCCTGGGGGGTGGAGCTCGCTCTCTTTGTAACACGGCCCCCTTGTATGTCAACTGCACGCTTGTCTCCAATGTACTCTGCTCACAATGACTTTTGACGTTGAGTGGTATTGTGTGTGAATAGACTCAGATGATTTGCTTTGGAAGTCAATTAAAGAGTGCAGCTGGGCAGCTGGCCTATGGGACCAACAGGATCAGGCTTGATTCTCAGCTGTGTGTGTGTCCGTGTGTGTGTGTGTCAGTCTGACCGTCCGTATCCGTGTGTCCCTGGCTGGTTCAGCTGCACACCACACATCTCTCTCCCCTATGAATTAATGATGACGTTTCGCATTTCTGCCCCCCTCCCAAAAACAAAACAAAAACTAATTCCCTCCAGATTCACAAAGTTACATGTTCATCAATCACACACAGGCGTGCACACACTGGAGACCTGAACCTGGCCAATGAGGAGCAGATGCTGGTGGGTGCTCCAGTAACATCCCCGTTCCCCTCCCACCCCCCACCCCTCGGCTTCGGTCTGTCTGTACTCGAGTCAGGATGAGTAATTGTGCTGGGCCTTCGGAGAGGAGGAATGGAGAGGAAGAGGGAGAGAGAGAAGGAGAGAGAGGTGTACAGGAGGGGTATTGAGTGAGTGTGTGATACACTGGGGATCATTGATCTGCTGAAAGTGCTGAGTTGCCAGTTCTGAATTAGAGTAATCAGACCAGTGCTTTGAGCTTGTACAACACTCCCAGAGTTACACCCCTCACACTCACCTCTCCACGTTTTTCACTTTCTTTCCTTTTGCCTCGTCCTGCCTTTTCTTAATTACTTTCGTTTTCTCTCATTTGTTTTGGTTTCTCCAGTCTGACTTAGCTCTCTTATTTGGGTGGGACGGTCAGGGTTTGGGATAGAGGAATTTATCAGTGAGGTGGCAGGGTAACCTAGTGGTCAGTAAATGACAGTTCGCTGGTTCTAATCGAGACCAAAAAAAACCCTGTTGTTCTGTCCCGGACCAACTAACCCTGATTGCTTCTGGGTCATTGCTGTATACAAGAAACTCTTCTTTGAATTCTTAACTGGTGAAAGAAAAGTAAAAAATGGTATCACAATGTATGAACAATCTGCGTTTTGTTTGAAGAAAAGATTAATGAATGTATGAACAAATTAATGAATATAGAATATTAAAATGGATGAACGAACCATGAAATAAACAAATTAATGAGCAGACAGGCTGCAGACTAAGACGCCAAAGCAATTTCTATCAGGAGTAGCCGAGCTGTGTAGTTGCTAATGGATACAATCTGCGGGACATCCATGTGCAATCAATATTAATTCTCTTATCTGCGGCAGGTCTCTATCGCATTGTATTGGTAGTCAGATGTCACTATCTATGAAATGATTCTCCGTCAGCCTGACAAGGCGGATTAGAGGGTTTGTACATGTGATCATGGTTGAACAACACCACTGTAAGGGAACCAGCTGAAACCAGAGTTCGCTTCACACTTTAAATTTTCGTGATGATGAAGGTTTTGGGGATTGTTTTTATTGATGATGATAGTTGAGGTAATGATAGTATTAGTATTTGTGGTTATAATGGTGAAGACACTGGTTTACTTTACATATGTATTATATATATTTTATTTTTACTGGGAGTTCAGTACCAGTAGGAAAATTGGACACCTAATCATTCAAGTGTATTTTTTATTTAATTTTTTACATTTTAGTATAATAGTGAAAACATAAAACTGTGAAATAGCCCACATGTAACTGTGGGAAATGCATTCCCATGACTACATCGAGAAGCTGGTTGAGAGAATGCCCAGAGTGTGCAAAGCTGTCGCCAAGGCAAGAATAGCTTGGCTACTTTGACAAATCTATACTATACATGTAGTTTGTTTAGTTTAACACACTTTTTTGGTTACTACATGATTCAATTGGCGTTATTTCATAGTTTAGTTGTACTCACTTTTATTCTGCAGTGTGGAAATAAATTTGAGCGGGGCTGTATTTGTGTTGTGTTGGCGCAATGCGAATGTTCGAGCTATTAAAGTTAGAAACCAAAACCAAAATTACAATATCTGTGTGCACATATGCCTGAAATGGATGTGCTGTGTGTTCCTGCCACGATGTTGAAGGTTGCCACGATGATGAAGAGGGGGACTGTTCTGATGGACGAAGGTATAATGACCCGTTAATTCCCAGAGCAACCGGCATACTCAGGATTACCCTAATGAACTACCCGCCGTGTCCCCCCCACCTCGAACATCATCGGGAGCCTTGTGAGTCCTGCTCCCCTAAACGTTTTATCTCTGAACTTTTCCAAGATGACATATTGATTGGTCCAGTCAATATGGGAACAGCCATGAAGTGCATCTCAGCTCTGGTAATGGTGGCACTTAAAGGAGGCAGAGACCAACGTGGCGGGAGACATTATCCTCCATCACTTCTGTCTGATGGAAACAAGGAAGGGAAGGGATGTTTGTTAGAGAGGGAGGGAGAGAGAGAGGGATGGAAAAGGGTGGCTAGTGGCCGTGGCAGAGAAAGGGGAAAGCAGAGGGATGAAGTGGTGTTGTTAAGGGCTTGGTTGCAGCCTGTCTGTTTTCCCTCCTTTGTGTTTTAATGATTAATGTGTTGGCGAGTTGGGGTCCATTCCTTCATCAGACAGAGCTGTCCTCCTCCTCCATCTATCCCTCCCTTGTTTCCTATTGGACAACGCTGATGTTGTCCGCTAAATGCATTGATACCTGCGCTGTTTTGTACACCAAGATAATGCAAGATTGCCATGGGAAGGATATACTGCTGTAATTTATAACTTTATTAAAGAGTCATTGTCCTAACTGCAGTGGGAAACTCGTTCTCTCTAATGTGAGGAGGACGTGCGAGAAGTTTGGCTGTTTCGTTTGTGACACAGCTATTGTAGACCAATGGGAATTTGATAGTTCGTCGTTTGCATGGTTCTCCCCTCGGCGGTCTCGTAGAGTCTGACACGAGTGGCTCCCTCTCTCGTTCAGCTTCACTTCTCCACTACTAAAAGCCTGCTTCTGGCTGGAGAGGGAGGCCATTTGGGCTCATCAAAGATTCATCGGCCCAAAGCTCCCACTGCTTTGGAAAAGAAAAACCTATCCTTATGTTTTAAAACAGTCTCCCGTAAATCCTAACCTCTAAGCTAAGATAATGTAAAGTGGAAGCCAGAGTGCGGCGTGATGGGGGGTAGTTTGTCTGGGAGGTGTGGAGGCGACTGTAGACAGTGACCTAAATTCAGCATGTGGCTTCTACTCGCGGTATTTCTTGTTACAGGACAACTGCATAACACAACAGGTATATTAGACCATTTAGGTACGATAACGTGTTACATTATCATGAATTAGAATATGAAAAACGGTAACAAATTAGCAGTATTGATCAATGTGATAAGCGTATTATTGATGCAGTGTGAAGTTAACACACTGAAATGGAAGGAACCTGTCCACTAAAGTCAGGGTAGCCATTTGATTAGCCATTTTCTAATCTTTTGGCTTAAGGGTAGAATCTCATAGCTTCCTGAGCCCTCCCTCGGCCTAAGCCTCATAGATTGAAGTTGGGATTTGCTCTCAGTGCTATAGAAATTGAACACTGGGGATTCTGGGATATAGGAGCCCTGAAGGGATGACGATTCAAATGTATGGAAGCTTATGTCTCCCCTAGACAATAGGGGGGAGAAAGGGTGACAGGAAGTGGGTGTAGTCGAGTCGTTGGGTAAATGTTGTTGCGCTAATCCCGCGGCGCTCCCGAGGTCTCCTGTGGCATCACGCACCCAGAGACCCATGCATGTTTTACTAAGAAAAGGGGGCGAACGAGGTGGGGGGGTTATTGACCCGCTTGGCTCGGATACTCAAGCATTTAATGCGAGGGCCGTTGAATGGCTGAAGTGCCCCCCCCCCCC